>CAUYRT010036077.1:0-12481 GCA_963574885.1 Lepilemur ruficaudatus
GGCTTTCAGCAATTCAATGAGTACTTATTAAAGAAATCTGGATAAGAACAGCAAACTTTGTGGCATTTTAACTTGCCCTGTCACCCATCTCCCCTCCCCAGCTCCACAGTAGCCATGAAAACCAACAGCTTGCAGGTGAAATGGGGATGGTGCAAACCAGCAGCTTGGTAGCCACTGGTGGGGGCAGAATGGGATTGGACTCCTTTAAAACCTCTTTTTCATCTGGTAACCTAATCTTTGATAAACCAGAAAAAAATATACATTGGGGAAAAGAATCTCTTTTCAATAAATGGCACTGGGAAAACTGGATAGCCACATGCAGAAAAATGAAACTGGATCCCTATTCAAACCATCAATAGCATTATTAGGCATCTACCCAAAAGAACCTAAGACATTCCATAATAAAGACATCTGCACCCAAATGTTTATGGCAGCACCATTCACTATTGCTAGGTCGTGGAAACAACCCAAGTGCCCGTCAATTCATGAGTGGATTATTAAAATTTGGTATATGTTTACAATGCAATATTACTCAATTTTAAGAAACGACAGTGAGCTAGCACCACTTATATTATCCTGGATTAAGCTTGAGCCCATTATTCGAAGTGAGGTGACACAAGACTGGAAGAATGGGCCCCACTTGTACTCGCCATCAAATTGGTACTGACTGAGCACTATGGTGCTCAAATGGTGGTGGTGTCCACCAGGGATTCGGGGATTGGGAGGTAGACCCACAATTGAGGGATGTGGAGAGCATTTTGGAGGGGAGGGGCATGCTTGATATGTAGTTGGGGATGGGAATGAGGGGTCTCAATAGGGGGAAGGAAATGTTCTAAAACTGATTTGTATGAATAGCTGTACAACTTGGTAAATTTACTAATAATCATTTAATTGTACACTTAAAATGGAGTAAAGGCATGATATGTAAATTACACTTCAATAAAGTTGTCAAAAAAACAACAACAATAAAGGCTGTGTTTATTTAACCTGACTTGGAGCTTGCTCAGTGTAAACAGCTTTTCCCCTGTTTATAGAAAATAATCAGAGGCAAATAATGAACATCTAGACTGACTGAGTTGGTGGCTAACAACTGAGGCAAACGATAGCTAAAGAAAAGACTTAAAAGGAGAAGACAGAAAATGATATTTGTAGAGGGATTTGGAAAGCTCTGACATATTCCTAGGATCTGGAATTCATTTTACAAAGTCACTAAACAAGAAAACAACAACAAACAGCAGCAACAGCAAACCATGAGTACTTCAACAAACGAGGAGTAAGAGAAACTTCTCCAGCCGGGTTATGGGCATCTATGAAAAACCCACAGCTAACTGCACACTTAATGGTGAAAGACTGAAAGTTTTCCCCCTAAGAACAGGAATAATGCAAGATATCTGTTGTCACCATTTCTATTCAACATTGTATTGGAGATTCTAGCCAGGGTGGTTAGAAATAAGAAAAAGAAATAAAAGTCATCAGACTGGAAAAGAAGATGTCAAACTATCTCTACTTGCAGATGACATTATCTTATATAAAGAAAATTCCAAAAAACACACAAAATAACTATTAGAGCTAATATATGAGTGCAGTAAGGTTGTAGTATACTAGATCAATATACAAATATCCAGTGTGTTTCTATAGACTAGCAGTTAATAATCCAAAATGAAATTAAGAAAGCAACCCCATCTATAATAATAGCATCAAAAAGAATAAAATACTTGGGCATAAATTTAACAAAAGAAATCCAAGACTTATACACTGAAAACTATAGAATAGAATTGAAATAAATTAAAGAACACCAAAATAAATAGGAAAAAAATCCTGTATTCATAGATTTGAAGATTTTATATTGTTAAGATGACAACACTCCCCAAACTGCCCTACAGATCTAATGTAATCTCTATAAAAACCAGCCGTCATTTTTTCCTAAAATTGACATGCTGATATTAAAATTCACATGGAAATGCAAGGGTCCCCAAATAGCCCAGACTATTTTGAAAAGGAAGGACAAATTTGGACAACTCACAATTACCAATTTCAAATCTTGCTACAAAGCAACAATAACCAAGGCAGAATGGTAGTTGCATAAGGATAGACATTACGATCAGTAGAATAGAGTTGAGAGTCCGGACATAAAGTCATATATTTATGATAGATAGTTTCTCAACCAACGGTACCAAGACAACTCTATAGAGAAACAATGCTCTTTTCAACAAATGATGCTGGGACAGCAGGATATCCACATGCAAAAGAATGCAGTTGCAGTCCTATCTTGCATCATATACAAAAATAAACTCAAAATGAATCACAGACCCTAATACAACGGCTAAAACTATAAAAATCTCAAAAGAAAGCATAGGTGTAAATCTCTGTGACCTTGGATTAGGCAATGGATTCCTAGATATGACACCAAAACATAAACAATAAGAGGAAAAAAATAAATAATTTAGGAGTCATCAAAATTAAAGATTGTGATCTTTAATGGACACCATCAAAAAATGAAAAGACAACTTACAGAATGGGAGAAAATGTTTGCAAATTATGTATCTAGTAAGACACTTGTATGCAAAGGTCATAAAGAACACACACAACTCAATAATAAAAAGGGCAAATAACCCAATTAAAACATGAACAAAGAATGTTAATAGTTATTTCTCCATAGAAGATACACATATGAACAAACACATGAAAAGAAGCACAACACCATTAACCATTAGTGAAATGCTAATCAAAACTGTAATGAAATACTACCACTTCACATTCACTGGGATGGCTATAATAATAATAATCTGATAGAAACAGAAAACAAGATGTGTTGACAAGGATGTAAAGAAATTAGAAGTCCCACACATTGCTCATGGGGAATGTAAAATATTGCAGTCAGTAAACAAAATAATTTGGCAATTCCTCAAAAAGCTAAAGATGGAGTTATCACATGACCCAGCAACTCACTCCTAGGAACAAAACAAGATAATGAAAACATATGTCCACACAAAAACTTGCATATAAATGTTCACGGAAGTAACAGACAAAGGGTGCAAACAACCCAATGCACATCAGCCAATGAATGGATAAACAAAATGTGGCATATTCACACAACGGAATATTATTCAGCCAGAAAAATGAATGAAGTACTGGTACATGCTACAACATGGATGAACATTATGCTAAATGAAAGGATCCAGATAGAAAAGGCCACATATTACATTGTTCTACCTATATGAAATGTCCAGAATTGACAAATTTATAGAGACAGAAAGTAGATTAGCATTACCAGGAGATTCTTAGAGGTGATGGAAAACCACCTGAAATTATATCCAGTTTTTAAAAAAATCCTAGAGTACCTTTTGATGCCAATAATTTTTAGTCTCTGGGAGAGGAGTCAGAAAAAGAAATCAAGAATGGTTTGTAAATTGTAACATAAATGATCTAATTTAAAAGCATGCAGAGGCTTTTAAAGACATTCCAGGTCATGAATAAAGGCAGGTCTCCCTTTATAAGGTACTATTAGCAATCTCATACATTTGTAAGATATGTTGCCATTGGCAAATCCCTTCCCATGCATCATCTCACAACATACCCATTAAGTAGAAAGGGCAAGTCCCATTAGCAGCTTTACAGATGCAGAAGCAGAAGTCCAGAGAGCCTCAGTGACTTGCTGGGGGTCACATGTCTAGCCTTCTTTTGTCTAGTGGTGGTTTTTGTCTGCCATGGTTCATAAAGTCGACTCTTTGCTAAAAGAAAATGAACTCTAACTCTTCCCAATTTCTCATCTCGTTCATTTCATTCTATTACTCATTTTCTCTCTGCTAGCGACAGCAAGATGCTATTATCTGCAGTGCCATGGGAGGGGATTTCAAAATAGCCCTTTGAAATCGCAATCCCAGTATGTCAAAATGGAGCCTTGAGAGTGGCTATATTCATACTCAGTTCTTATTCCCCTGGCCTCTGTCCACTTTTCATTCTTTCCTTTGTGTTATTACCATGTGAAAATATCCAGCAGTGTATGAAATGTTATAAGTCACTATAAATTGAAAGAGTGGCTATCTTGCTTATTAGATTGCGAAAGAGACAAGAGTAAGAAATATTCCTTTCTGTAGTCCCACTGTCTGGCACATTGAAAATTCTCAATATAATCTGAATGAATGAATGATTAATTGATGGATCCATTAATCTTTTAATACATTGTTGGCCAAGAGAGCTCTCTGTAACGTGCTTCTTAAAGAAGCAGCCCAGGTCCTGGAAGATCATGTGGTTTCAATATTTTCCTAAAGAATATATAATAGTAGTATCTTTCTGGAGTAAAAAGAAATCAACAGAGAGAGTACCCTAGTTTTGAAAACTCTAAATCTCACTCTTTCTCCTCATAATGGCTGATTGGAATCCTGGTTTCCCTTCAGTCTCACTGAGTTTGGTGAGGCCACTCTGTGGAATGCTGGTTGGAGTCCCTCTGATGACAACTGGAATGGGTCGGTGGGGGGGTGGGCAGAAGACAAAGCTCAGCTTGCTGTCACCTCAAGAGTAAACAAAGAAAGTAAAAGACTGTGGAAACAATTTCACAAACTTCATGTGTCAGCCAGACAGGAATGTCCATCTATGAACTGAAAGCAAGCATATTAAAGGTAGGGGATAAAACAGATAAAGTTCTGAGGGTGACAGGGATTGAAAAACTCCATATATTTATAACTTAAAACAAATAAATTCATTCCAGCAATATCACCTTTCTTCCTTGAATTGCATACAGCAACATAGGTAACTGTCCCATTGCCAAATGCCAGACCAAAATCATGTCTGCTGGGGATTAAAAACATTAGACAATGAAACAAAGGCTTGCTCTTGGACCAATATTTGCTTTTGCCATAAACCCTGCAACTTATCTGCACAGGTGTTTAGTAACCTTGCAACTAAGACTCAAAGCTGAGTTAAAGTGGGAAGACACTTCCCATGGTCTGTCTTGATCATTTTCTCACTGCTACTCACCTGCTGGGAGACAATAATTATTTCTATAAACCATATGACTGTCTATTTTTGCATCATGCAAAAGTTGTCAGACATATTATCATTCAATTTGGAGGTTATCTCTGTAATAGACTATTTTTGGGGGATATATAAAATTTACATTGAGGAAACCTGGGAGATACGTCTAAGAGGTAATCATTCTGGTGTGACTGCAGATTGGAGGAGATGTGCCTTATGTATTAATAAGCTGTGTACAGAGAAAATAATGAAGTGGTTTTCGAAACTTGAGTAAGGCTGTTTTTCCTTATAGGAAACTTTGCAGGGGTTTTGGGGTAATCAGAGGGAAGTAATTACTAATTTAAAAATAGAGATGATTGTCCTGTACAATGGTAAGGAGACCCCCTAGAATCTAGAAACTAATACTCATATGACACTTTTTAATTTACACGATGTTTTCACAAGCATTATCTCCTTTGATCTTTTCAGCCATTATACTATTTCCACTATATAGATGAAGACAATGAGGCTTACAGAGGTCAAATGAATTTCCTAAGGCCCAAAGCCAATAAGTAGATTTTCTGACTCCAAGTGCCTTTTCCTTCTACCACATCTTAACTGCTTTAAAAATCTCTGAAGCTAGTCAGAGGAAGGCTTATCTGCAGGATCACTTCTCTGTACATATTTCCAGGTGTGAGTCAGCAAACTTGTAGTTGTATCTCCTAGAACAGTGAGGGCCTCCTTGAGGCAATATATCGATCACATTCTGCTCCAAGGATGGATCACTCACTCACTGATGTTACTAGAAAAATGGGTGTCAAATGCTCACAGAATCATAGAAGGGCTTGCTAATAGAGAGTGACTTTCTTCTTATTGGATATGTGTGTACATTATTGGCATTTCCCTAGCACCCCATAGGAGCATAATGGATGGGATAACAAAGAAGAAGGGCTACCAAGTGAAGACTCGGCCAAGCTGACATGGCCAAAAGACAGTCAGTCACCTTATGCAAAAGCATCTAATACTCAAAGAAAGCTCTTGATTGTTTTATATGGGATTCTAAGGTATAAAATCCTATTTTTATTTCCTGCATTGTATTTTCAGTTTGTTCTATGGGGTTCTATTTTCTATTCTAACACAGGAGGCATATTTTTTTTTTCTACATAGAACTTACAGTTCTGTGATAGACCTCACAGTCTCCACTCAAAGAAGAAAACATGAGTATGTGGAAGCCATAATCCCCAAACCTCATCAGTGAAGTCAACCAATTGGTAAATACAACCACCTGCTTCCTTCCAATTTCCCACATGCACCTACCATTCCTAAAGGTCTGCCCATCACACAGCAGGGACAACTAGCCTGTACCCCATATCAGTAGTCATAATCATATCTGACGACTGGTGTGAACCTACTTATGTGTGCTGAGTCTGCCATGCTGCCCTGAGTTCTCCTTCTCCTGCTGGTTTTCTGACATCCAAAGAAGCTGACAAAGAAGCTGGACCAGGATGTCCCCTCAGGACTTGACCCTCTACAAATCTATCTAAAGCCAACTATTAGTTGCTCAGAACTCACACATCTCTACCTAGTTTAAAGTGCTTGCTGAGCACCTGTAGTCTCAGTTACTAAGGAGGCTGAGGCGGGAGGATCTCTTGAGCCCAGAAGTTTGAGGCTGCAGTGAGCTGTGGTCGCACCTGTGAAGAGCCACACACTTAAGTCTGAGCAGCATAGCAAGACCTCGTTTGTAAAAAAAAGATAAATAAATAAAAATAATAAAGTGATCTTGCTACTTCTGTTGCGCTCACAGCCAAACACAATCCCAAGTTATTAATAAATGGGTGAAAGCTGTTCATTTCTCTTTATAACCCCTTCTTCTGCTTCCCTCTTCTCCTTCTGTTCTTTTTTTTTATTATTATTTCAGAAAAACATGAGAGTACAAACATTTTGATTACATTTTATATCTTTGCCTCTCCCTAGCATGGGTTAGAGGTATGCCCCTCCCCTCCACAATGCTCACCACATCCCTCAGATGTGAGTCTACCCCTCCAACCCCCTAATCCCTGGTGGACACCACCACCATTTGAGCACCATAGTGTCAATCACTCAGTACCAACTTGATGGCGAGTGCAAGTGGGGTCCATTCTTCTGGTCTTGTGTCACCTCACTTTGAATAATGGGCTGGAGCTTAATCCAGGCTAATATAAGCGGTGCTAACTCACTGTCGTTTCTTAAAATTGAGTAATATTCCATTGTAAACATAAACCAAATTTTAATAATCCACTCATGAATTGATGGGCACTTGGGTTGTTTCTATGACCTAGCAATAGTGAATTGTGCTGCCATAAACATTCGGGTGCAGATGTCTTTATAACAGAATGTCTTATGTTCCTTTGGGTAGATGCCCAATAATGCTATTGTTGGATCGAATGGTATTTCTATTTTTAGTTCTTTGAGCTATCTCCAAATTCTTTTCCACAGAGGTTGCACTAATTTGCAGTCCCACAGAATGAGAGAAAATATTTGCTCTCTACACTTCCGATAAAGGCCTGATAACAAGAATCTATCTAGAACTCAAAAGAATTAACAAGAAAAAATCAAAAAAACCATTTATAAATGGGCAAAGGAGATGAACAGAAACTTCTCCAAAGAAGACAGAATAATGGCCAGCAAACACATAAAAAAATGTTCATCATATCTAATCATTAGAGAAATGCAAATCAAAACCACAATGAGATACCACCTAACCCCAGTGAGACTGGCCTCTATCAAAAAATCCCAAAATAACAAATGCTGGCGAGGATGTGGAGAGACAGGAACACTCTTACACTGCTGGTGGGACTGCAAATCGGTGCAACCTTTGTGGAAAAGAATTTGTAGATTCCTCAAAGAGCTAAATTTAGATTTACCATTTGATCCAGCAATAGCATTATTAGGCATCTACTCAAAAGAGCACAAGACATTCTATGAGAAAGACATCTGCACCCGAATGTTTATGGCAGCACAATTCACTATTGCTAGGTCATAGAAACAACCCAAGTGCCCATCAATTCATGAGTGGATTATTAAAATTTGGTATATGTTTACAATGGAATATTAGTCAATTTTAAGAAATGACAGTGAGCTAGCACCACTTATATTATCCTGGATTAAGCTTAAGCCCATTCTTCAAAGTGAGGTGACACAAGACCTGAAGAATGGGTCCCACTTGTACTTGCCATCAAATTGGTATTGACTGATTAACACTGTGGTGCTCAAATGGTGGTGGTGTTCACTAGGGATTTGGGGAGTGGGGGGTAGATCTACATCCGAGACATGTGGTGAGCACTATGAAGGGGAGGGGCATGCTTGAAATGTATTTGGGGATGGGTATTAGGGGTCTCATTATGGGGTAGGAAATCCTCTAAAACTGATTTATAAGCTGTACAACTTGGTAAATTTACTAATAACCATTAAATTGTACACTTAAAATGGAGTAAACACATGATATGTAAATTACACTTCAATAAAGACAAAAATAAATAAATAAAAAAAGACATGATATGTAAATTACACTTCAATGAAGAAAAAAAAGAAACTGGTTGGGTCAAAATTTTTTATTACTCTGGTATGGCCAATGCACTAGAGACTCAAATTACTGTAGTGATGCCTAGTGTTGTCTTATTTTTGTCTCCATGATTGTCCTTGAATCTTCATTTTCTACTTGTCTGGGAGAGATTCTGGCACTTACAGTTCATACAGTTCTATTTCACTGTTATTTTATTTGAGGATTTAATGCTCACTGGGGAGGCATGGGAGGATGATATTCTCTGATACTTGGTTTGGATTCAGACAGGTACCGTGAAGCAAGGTCTTCGGGGTGTATCCTTTACATGTATTTCAGACACTTCTCCGAGGAAATAATGGGCTTTGTATATATTCCTGCCACTTCTCCAGGGTTTCCACCAGCATGTTAAGCTACAGTTTCAGTTCCTCCTTCCTACAGATAAAAGTGTTTGTTACTTAGGAATTATAGAGAGAGAGTTCTTGGAGGAATTTTGGTGCTGAGTTTTGATCTCTTCCTCCAGCTTCAGTAGATTTTTCATAGAATCGTGATGTTGCACATTTGGATGTTCTCGCTCCTACAAATTCAGCCTTTTGTTCTATATGGGATGGGTGACAGGGGAGAAGTGTCTGGATAGATTCTGGCAGTGGCTGCTGTCTTGTTCCTCTAGCCAGCACCGCCTCTGGGCTTTCTCAAGATTCTCACGGACCTTTCGTTTGGGAATCTGGTGAGTTCCCTTGGGAATAAACCTATGTTAGGGTGAAAAGCCCCACGATGTCTGAATCCCTCAGTAGCTCTGTGTTAGGACTGACTTTCTAGGACTGGTATAACAAAGTACCACAGACTGGGTGGCTAACACAACAGAAATTTGTTATCTCATATCCAAGAGTGCAGAAGTCAAAAATCAAGGTGTCAACAGGTTTGCTTCCTTCTAAGGACTGTGAAGGAAAGATCTGGACCAGGCCTTTCTCCTTGGCTTATATACATGGTCACCTTCTTCCTTTGTTTCTTTATATCATCTTTCCTCCATCCATGTCTCTGTGTCCAAATTTTTCTTTTTATAATGATACCAGTATTATTGGATCAGGGCCTACCCAAAAGGCCCTGTTTTAACTTCTTGTTTTTTTGGCTCATGAGGATAATTGCACTTAATAGGATATAGATGTGATCCAGTTACTGCCAATATAGTTGTTTTGATGATAATCTTTCTCCTTAGCTTGTGAGCTTCTGGAAATCGAAGAAAATGTATAGTTTCTTATGGATACTCATAATATAATTACTTGGTTCTTTTTTAGTTGATCCTCAAATGTTTTTACTGCATTAATGAATGCCCATAAACAATTTACAAGCAAATATGATAGATTTTCCATAATCTCTAAGAGTCCTAAATTGATTTTATGAATATACACACAATGAGGGACTACATACTTACAAATTCATACTAGACTGCAAATGTTGCTCCCTTCTGTTAACCTATGTTAATAAAATATGATTTTTATATGCAGTAGTGGTCAACACTTCATGGTGCTTGTCAGGTAATAAAATGCGTTTTGCAATTTTCTGCTTTTATCTTGATGGATGCAAACATAATATACGAACTATTTTGAGACTTTCCACCCACCATTCTTGTCTTGCATAAGAGCTTTTTATTGATGAACATGGTTACTCCAGAGCATCTTAGGTCACGAAATGAAGATCAATTGCATACATATTTGACAATGCAGTGTGGATTTAGATTCATATAATGTGCTAACATTAGAATTTTACTTATTCTGATAGAAATAAGTTTATAAACCTTTATTTTTCTTTTCTTTGACCAAGGTATCTTGACCCTCTCAGAGAATATTTAGGAAAGGTATTTATATATGGTGATTATAATGGTGATGATGGTGATGATGATATTTACAAGAACTTTCAATTATTGATCTTTTAAAATGTGCTTCATATACTACAGACTTTAACTCATTTAATCTTGTAAAATTTAACAAAGAACAAATTTGGGACTCAAAAATGTTAAATTATTTGGACAAGTAGATTAAATAACTCATCTTTAATGTCTAGTAGGTAAGAGATGGAGGATATAATTTAAAAGATGCTGTTTTAAACATTTACAATGCTCCTAACCAAACCAACTTAGTGTCTTTTAGGATCTGTAGACAAATGCATATACAGAAACACTACTACATCACAAGAATAATCACTATATAATTAACTTAATTACATTTAAGAAAATATTAATATATTGGAATTAAAATCCAAAATGTTTCTTGAAATATTACCTTGTTTTAATTTGCATAATTTTATAGAAATCCTTGAACGATTAGAGATAGGCAGATAGAGGAGAAGCTTTATTACTTAGGCATGTGTTCATTTTTTATTTTTGTATGACTCATATAAATTAACAAAGAGCAATTCCTTAAATTCTCTCTAATTTATCACTTAAGTCTAAATTCCAGTGATAATCATAGAATGACTAATTAATATGAAAAAGGAGTCTTTTGATTCTTAATTACTCACTATTAGGTTGTTTTATCCCACATTCTGTGTTGATAGGGGATTGAGCTTTCCAAACAATACAAAAGCAGAAACTTTGTTTTTCTCAGGAAAGCAATAAAAAGTTACAGAGATACTGATGAAAAAAAAATGATTACAGTATGTGGCCAAGAAATCAAGTTTAGTACAGTTTGTTTCTGCCCAGTACATATTGCCACAAAGTCAATTTGACTGCAATAAACCCCCAAGATTCTAAACTGCTGGTGGCTGTAGGATTGTGGAAACTTTTCGTCATGCTAGTCCAACTTCACCAGACAAATTTTTATAGGCATTTCAGAATCTAGAGATGGAACTGACTCCTTACCTTACCTCACTGATTCCTTAGCTGATTTCCAAGTTTCTATTTAGAGGAATATTCACCTTATACTTGAAAAATCCAGAACATAATTTCATATTTTCTTTGGGAACATTTCATAAGTTTTATGCCATTCTCACATTTTTATTTCTAAGTTCTCTAATATTTGGCTATATATGAATTAACCCATAACCAAAAATGATGGGGAGATAAGCTAATTATTATTCTTCATATAATAATCCTTAATATTTTTCAAAAGATTTTATCAACCTTTGATTCATTCTGTGTAATATAATCATATCAACTGTAGATGTTGATACAAATTTTTTGTTCTACTTTATCCCAACAAATCAACCAGGGGGTGCTTCTTGTGAGGACCGAGTCCCTCTGGTTAAAAACCAAAACAAAACACAGGAAAAACAAATAAAACAAAAAACATGGATAAGAGAAAAACTAAGTTAGATATGTATAAGGGTAATGGAACATTTCCTCAAGTAAGTTATTTGAAAGAGAACAAGTTCTTTGGATGTGTAAGAGAACAATAAATAAATAAAAAGGAGACAATGTCAAAGCAGGTTTTTTTGATAATGAGAGTGGGAATAAGCCACATGGCCAAAATATTCAGTGAAGAGGAGATAAGATAAAATAGCAACCAGCAGGGTTAGGGGAGGGTTATGAATTGCATGACTAGAAACCCAGATTCACAGTCTGCAGTCCACCTTATCCAAGAAACACAGGTTAAAATGCACACGACTGTGTGATCTGCAACGTTAGTTATGCTATTTTGAGTACTTTCTAGCATACTTAATAAGCTAATACCTAAAATTATAATTTTTTTAATCATTTCATTTTTATTTTAGTGACAGTTCACTAAAACAATAGAAAAATTATTGGCCGGCACGGTGGCTCACGCCTGTAATCCTGGGCGTGAGGATTACAGCACTCTGGGAGGCCGTGGCGGGTGGATTGTTTGAGCTCAGGAGTTAGTTAGAGACCAGCCTGAGCAAGAGAGACACCGTCTATACTAAAAATGGAAAGAAATTAGCTGTACAACTAAATATATATCTAGAAAAAATTAGCCTGGCATGGTGGTGCATGCCTATAGTCCCAGCTACCTGGAAGGCTGTGGCAGGAGGAGCCCA
>CAUYRT010036079.1:0-24510 GCA_963574885.1 Lepilemur ruficaudatus
CCTGGGCCCCTTGTACTGCCTTCTTCTGCAGGGGCCCAGAGCTTGTGGGCCCTTCTTGGGCCCTTGTAGCACACGCACTCATCCCTTCCCCCCTTTCCAGTCTTCGGCATCTCCCAGAGCCGCCATGGCAGTGGTGACCTCATGCAGGCACTTCCCCACATACGGAGTGAGCACAGCTGCAGTGAGCCAAGTGAACCTGGGGAGCTGTGACTAAGATTAGGTCACGCATGCGTGTAGTGAGGTGCTCCTCATCAGCCCCGTCAGTTATCTACTGCAAAAATGGCTTGGCGCATTCCCAACTCCAGGAGAATGTCAATTAAGTCCGTGTATGAAGTCCACTGACACATGGTTTTGGGTAGTTCTCTGGTGTCATCCCATACTGTGAGGGCAGCAGCCATAAGCCATTCAAGCAAGGAGTGGTCGCCCTTGCCACCGAGACCACGTGTCTGCAGCCTCTGCCTCAGGGAAGGATGTATAGTTAAGGACGCCAATTGCTCCATCTCCCTTGAGGAGCACACGACTGTCTGTCCCTTGATCCCATAAGGCACCATCTCCCCAAGATGCTGCCTGCCTGTTTTCCCACCTCCCGCAGCTCTGCCGGGGTGTGGTTAGAGTAAGAGACATGCTCCTTACTGCAGGCGCACCATGCGCCATCCGGGCCCCCAGAGACTTCGCATGCTCCATTTTGTTCAATAACACACCCGGCGGGCTCTTGGCAGAGGGGGTGCTCTGCCTCCAGTCTCCTGCTTACTTGCAGGTTCCTCAGCGTCCAAGGCCTTAACTCTTCCTCCAGCTCCTGCAGGCGGACTTCCAGATTTTCCTCTATCTCTTGTAACTCTCATATTTGGGCTTGTCACTGCAGGGTGTCCTTACGCTGCTCCCAGAGGGCTGTAAGGAAGAGCCTGCCCACCTGACTTGAGAGCTGCTGGCTCTCAAGGCTATAGTGACCCCTCTAAGGCTTTCAAGGCCTTTTCCAGGGTGGCAGGTGTACTTTCTACCTGCTCCCGCCCTGTGGCAGGGACCCACAACATGAGAACTGCTGCCACAAGCATATAGGAGGCCACATGTCCTCCCATGCTGAGGTAGAGGGGACTCTTACCCCTCCAGATCCTGCTGGCCTACGCCAAGTGTGAGGAGAAAGCTCTATGACTAGCAAGCTCTCTGGCGCAGGCTTCGGAAATTGGAAAAAAGGTGAGTGGCAGCGGGCAGGTGAGACATGCTCTTTATTGTCGGGGGGATACGGTACTGAGAACATGGTGAGTGCTTAGATATGGCAACATGCCATGGGAAAGCGTGATCACATGGGTCACACAGGAGATAACACCTTGGTTACATGAGTGCACTGACTTATGCCTCCTCAGAAGGCCGGCTAACCAGGGGGGCTGGACCAGGAAAAATACTGTGGCAGTCATCTTAGTTTGGCTTAAGAAACCTATATGCCTGTACAAATGCACTTTTCCTTACAATAGTTCTATTTTCTTTATGAGCCCCCGCCAGAATCACCTCTAATGTCTATATTTCTATTAACAATCTCTTCAAGGCAATTCACGCTTTTCTAACATGCATCTCAAGACTCTTCTCGCCTCTATCCATTACACAGTTCCAAAGCCACTTTTACATTTCTAGGGATTTGTTACAGTAGCATCCCACTTCTTGGCACCCATATCTGTATTAGATTGCTAGGGCTGCCACAGAAAAATACCACAGACTGGGTGGTTTCAAAAATAAAAATTTATCTTCTCATAATTCGGGAGACCAAGGTGTGGGCAGGTTTCTTCTGAGCCGCTCTTCTTGGCTTGTAGATAGCCATCTTCCTCTGTGTGTGTCCTAATCTGTTCTTATAAGGACACCAATCTTAGTGGATTAGAGCCCACTGCTGCCTTATTTTACCTTAATTACCTCTTTAAAAGGCCCTATCTTCAAATAGAGTCCTACATTCTAGGGCTTCATCATATGAATTTGGGGGGAGGCACAATTCAACCTGTAACACTATTCATAAACCAAGTTCAGAGCATCAGAATCCCCCATATGACTTTGGGCTGAGAGAGGTTTTCACAACCAAGGCCTACAAACTTCTTAGATGGGCATTTAACTTTGGTTGAATTTTAGCTACTCTATTAAGTCCTGGGTTTGATCCTTGGCTTTCTCCTATCCTCAGGATAGAGTTGGTAAGAGCTTCCTTGTATGCAACCCAAAAGGCCCTGGGGGTTTCACAACTGGCTTTGAATTGCCAGTTCCTTGCCCACAGCCACTCATTATATTTTTGTAGAGTAGTAACGGTGTTTAGCAAAGACATTCAGCACCTAATAGTTACTGTTTTCTCCAAACATTTCCAAAGCTTAATACAGGTGCATTCTCCTTACCAGTACACGTCTCAATTTGCTGCCAATGAAAGTTTTGTAATATGATCAGCACCTGTGCATGGGGGCGGTTTGTGTAGCACCTACACTGTTGACGGGGTCTTCATTGCCAGCAGGGCAGTGAATGATATAGCCTCAAAATCCCACCTTGTCAGCTACTTTCTCAGACCACTCCTAACACCAGCTGTCAAATATTGATTTCTCCAGAAGCAGGTGCTGAGATGGGACTTGGTTTATGCAATGCTTTTAGGGACTAACACCTGTAAAGAAAAGGGGGCTATAAAAGGATTGGCAGAGACAAGAGGTGAACTGAGATAAAGGCCTGACAAAGTCTCAACAAACCTGGAGGCAGGTCTGGAGCAAGCACATGAGGCTAAAATGGCCAGGCCCTTAGAGCCCTGCCTGGGTAGGAGCTGCTGCCCTTGAGGGGATGACCCAATGTAGCTCTCCACAGCTGAGGCTACTGTGGAGGAGCTGACTATATTCACTGAAGCTGGGCAGCAGGTTCTTCCTTGAAAGTGGGTAAGTGGATCTAGGAGACGGAGCCGGATCTCCAAGTCTAGCAAAGGCACGTAAGTCTTCTGAGGATTTATTCAGGAGTGAAATATCTGGGTGATAGAATATGTGTACCTTTTACTTTAGCCCATAATGTCAACCTCTTTTTCAAAATGGTTGTATCGGTTTACATTCTTACAGAGTTTATGAAGTTTTAGTTGTTTACTTCTAACAATGTTATTGTCTTTCACCTTTTTAGCTGCTCTGGTGGGTCTGTAATGGTCTTATACTTTGGTATGGATTTGCATTTTGCTAATTACTAATGAAGTTATGCTCTTTTTCATGTGTTTGCCATTCAATGTGGATAAACTCTTGGTGAAGTGGCTGTTTAAGGATTTTGCCCATTAAAAAAAGCCTTGTGTATATGAGCTCCTCATTAGCAGTTGCAAATGTTGCAAATTTTTTTTTTTTCCATTCTGGGGCTTTTAATGATATATTTTGATAAAAAGAGGTCTTAATTTTTATGTAGTCCAACTTTTTAGTCTTTCCTTTTTACAGATAGTGCATTTTGTGTTTTGTTTAGAAAGTCACTATTCTAGCGTCATAAATATGTGCCCCTATAATATTTCTTAAACGCATTTTTGCTTTGCTGTAGACCTGCAACTCACTAAGAATTAATTTCTGTGTAGGGAGAGTTTTACAAAATTCTTTTCCATATGAGGCTACTTTGATTTAATCATAATTAACCAAAAAGTCTGTGGATAATTTCCCTGCTACCCTAAAGTGTGAACTCATTCAGAAAAAGCTGAGTTTTGCTATAGCAAAAAATAATCCCCCAAATCTTAGCTCAAAAATCACAAAGTTTATTTCTCATTTATACTGCTTGTCCATCATGCGTGAGCTTTGGCTTTTGCCTTAGCCTCTATCTGGAACTTGGCCGGTCTTTGTGGCAGAGGGCAAAGGAAGAGAGAAGCATGCGAATAAGCTCTTAAACCTTTTGCCCTGAAGTGATACTCACTTCTCATATTTCATTGGCCCAAACTAGTACATACCCAATAATTCAACAATTTTGTGTGCACATTATTTGTGCAGGGAGGGCCAGCAAATTTCGACAAATACGAATGCATTCATTCGCACACCTTTGCAATAGTACAAGTGTCTGTATGTGGACCAGGAAGCTTCTTGTCTGTCTTTTCTTTCCCATTCAGCCCTTGCATCAATGAGATACTGTTCTAATCACTGGAACTTCATGTATTTCAAAAATCTGTACAGTACTCTTTTTACCTTGTTCTTCAAAATGTCTTATCTTTTATTTGATCTTTTGCATTTTTATTTTTAGAAACACCTTAACTTGAAAGTTTTACAAGGACAAAAATAGTGGCTTGGATTTTGACTGAGATTTTATTGACTCTGTGACCTTTTAAAGTGAGTTATTCATTTTTACTTCTGTCTGGGGGAAAATAATGAAACATTTACATGTATAAAATTACTACATTCCTAACACATGTATTATGTGTTAGGAAATAAACTGGACAGTATCCTAAGTACTGGGATTTACAATAAATGTGGGGTCTTTCCTTTATGGAACTCAAGGATTGAGGGAAAAGTTGTAAGAGTTTGTTAGATTTAGTTAAGAACACAGGGTTTGATGGCAAAATGTAGCAATGTAGCAAAATACTTAGTTTCAACAAACATTGAGCGTGTACCCATCACTTTGCTAGGTATCCCAGGATCAGAGTTAAATTTTAAACTCTAGAAAGTACCTGATATGAAGTACAAAGTTATAAATGCCTTGAAGAAGCAACAGATGCAGTTCTAAAAAAAATGAGAGACAGAAATATTTCTTCCTGCCCCAAACCAAAATTCAAGGCCTCGCACACAAATGATGCCTCTTCACTGTTTCCCATCGATTTGTACAGCTTCTTTTAAGAGTTTTATATAAAAAGTCAGGTCCTTTAAATTGTGGAATTTATTTCAGGTGACAAATTCTGAGAAAGAGAAAAACTATAACAGCTGCATTTATTATAATGAGTACAAATTCATAAAAGGATACATAATTGGGCATTTAAGATTTTGTTCACTGAATTTCAAATCACACATTCAGAGAAAACCCATTAGGAGTGAAATTGGAGTTTAAAAATTTTTGCAGAGCTTTTTTTATTTTTTACTTTATTTTTTGCTATGGGAATTAATTGCAAAACCTTATTTACATAGAACATTAAGGACAACATTTCTAAATGTGTAAGTCAAAAAATTCCAAGTTATGTTTCCCTTAGTAACTAATCTTTTGTGCAAACAATAAAGCAATAATATTAATATGATACACCTTGGTGTAAAATGAATATAAAAACTGATTTATAGTCATTGTGTAGTAAACATCATTGTATTTAAAAACTCTGTTTTAAAATTTTGACTTGAAATTTGAATGACTCTTCATGACACTTTATAGTGTATTTTCATATGTAAATCACTTTATTTAAAAATCACTTTTTTAATTTTAGTATCACCCTCAATAGATTTCATGTGTTTCTGAAATTGAATATGCCACTGAATGTTAAAACTATTTGCACATTTATTTAAACGTATTTTTAGGGAGGATAAAGTCAGTTTTAGCATTGGTCATATGTTAAAAATTTGGGTTGATATTTGAAGTCCATCTATGGACAGCTCTTTTTATAGCATGGATGTTAACAAAATGTCTTGACTCAAGACCAGAGTTTTCTGCACTTGGGATGGCATATTGAATCAAGTTGTTTATTAATATTCAGTTTACAGATTTGATTTCTTTACATATTAATTAGAGTGCTTTGGTTTTACAGCCATACTTTGTACAGCTATCCTCACTAAATATTTTACCTGTGTTTGCCATTGTTTTTAATAGGAACTAACAAGAGATTCCAGAAAATTCAATAAAAATATACTCTTATGAATAGGTAAAACCCAACATAAAGTATATGGCCTAGTGCACGTGTTCAATAGAATCATTTTTATACCCAAACAAAATTCATTAGTATTACAAAATATCAGTACAGTTAGAAACTGAGGACACACACACACACACACACAAAGGACTCATCAGGCTAAAAGACTTATGAGGCAATAATCCACTGCTCTAAAATATTTAATATTGGTGCTTGCCCTCTGTGTTCTTGCCTGGTTTTGGTATTGTTTAACTCTTTTCATTTTAAATGACTTTTGGTTACTTATGTAAGTCCTATTTCTAATCTGTTGATTTTTATCCATCATGGTTCTTTACTGTTTTCTGGTTACTTAACCTTTCTTGTTCAGGTTCCCCTGCATCAGTGCTAGGCCTGTGTTCAACTCTTTGCTTTGATTTATATATACTTAATCCTTGCTGCCACGTCTTTCCTGACTTTGCGCCCACAAATGATGTCTTACCTACTGACTGCAGCTTTGGGATTTACCTTATGCTTTAGTGCGTTGGTTAATTTTATGTGTCAACTTAGCTAGGCCACAGGGCCTTGATACAATATTTGGCCAAACATTATTTTAGATGTTTCTTTGAGGGTATTTTTAAAATGAGATTAACATTTGAGTCAGTGGACTTTGAGTAAGTCAGATTACCCTCCACAACATGTGGGCCTCATCCAATCAGTCGAAGCTTAATAGAAAAACACTGACCTCCCCAGAAGAAGAGGGAAATTAGTCAGCAGACCACCTTTGGATTCAAACCACAACTTTTCCCTGAATCTCTAGTAGGCTAGCATACCCTGCAGATTTGGGAGTTGCTAAGCTTCCACCGTTTAATGAGCAAGTTCTTTAAAATCTCTCTCCCTCTCTCCCTCTCTCCCTCTCTCCCTCTCTCCCTCTCTCCCTCTCTCCCTCTCTCCCTCTCTCCCTCTCTCCCTCTCCCCCTCCCTCCCTCCCTCCCTCTCTCTCTCTCTTTCTCTCTTTCTTTCTTTCTCTCTTTCTCTCAGATATATGATTTGTCAATCCGTCTGTTGAATCCTAATAGGTCCTGATTTGATTTAATTTGAGCCTTTGCTGTGTTCTCAACTCTCAAGGCTGTGTCCAAACGTTCGTTCTTCCCAGCCCTTACAAAGAAGATTCCCTTACCCAAAAGCTTGACATCTTTGGTTAGTGCTGATATATAGGCCATGGCAAATAATACTTAGAAACAGCATTAGGCTTTGCAATGCATCTACACTCTTGATCATCGGTGAGCAGGATTGTATGACACTACCTCTATCCTCTATATCCACATTGATACCTGTATCATTTTGTGATGCTTTCAGCTGCTAGTAGAAATTCTCACTGAAAAAAGGAATATAATTTTTTTTTTTTTTTTGAGACAGTCTTGCTCTGTCTCCCTGGGTATAGTGCAGTGGTGTCATCATGGCTCACTGCAACCATAAACTCCTAGGCTTAAGTGATCCTCTTGCCTCAGCCTTCTGAGTATCTGGGACTACAGGCACGTGCTATGATGCCCAGCTAAGTATTCTATTTTTAGTAGAGACGGGGTCTCGCTCTTGTTCAGGCTGGTCTTGAACTCCTGAGCTCAAGCAATCCTCCTGCCTCAGCCTCACAGAGTGCTAGGATTATCAGCATGATAAGCTGCTGCGTGATCAGCATGCACCTAGCCGCAGAAATATAATATTGACTTATTTTCTTAAATAGCAAAACTATAGGTAAGACCGTGTTTGGTGTGGTTCATGACATAGGTAGGTCCTTTCTATCTTTCCACTCTAACATCTTCTACTTATTGACTGCTTGTTGCTTAATTTTCAAGTTTGTTACCTCAAAGTTGTAAGATGGCGGTTGTAGCTTCAGGTAGCCACTCATATTTAAGCCAAGAAGAGAGTAGAAAAAGATTTGTACTAACTGCCTCTGTTCTTCATTTTCCCTTAACTTTGTGTTTCATTATACCTTCTTGATGTACTCTTGTAGATGTTTTAAAAATAGCAACTGTTCAAAGTCCGTAATCTAGTTCCCAAATATCAACTAAAGTCAAAAGCCTGGAAAAAAGATATCTTTAGTTTACTCTGTACTTTTTTAACAGCTTTATTTACCATAAAATTCAACTGTTATATATATAACTCTTATAATTCAATGACTTTAGGTAATTTTACAGAGCTGTGCAATGATGACACAATCTAGCATTAGAATTTTCCCATCACCTCCATCCCGTGCAAAATTCCTTATGCCCATTTGCAGGCAGTCTCTATTTATATTCCTGCCTCGGGCAACCACTGTTCTATTCTCTGTCTCAATGGATTTGACTTTTCTGGAAATTGTATATAAATGGAATTATACAAATAGTATTTTGCATCTGACTTCTTTCACTTAGCATAATATTTTTGAGCTTCGCCCATGTAGTAGCATGTGGCAGAAACTCATTAATTTTTATGACTGAATAGTGTTCCAGTGTATGGCTATATCTCATTTTGTTTATTCATTTCCAACTAGGTGGATATTTGGGCATTTTCCACTTTTAGGCTGATAGGCATAATGCTGCTATAAACACTTGTGTGTATGTTTTTCATTGGACATACATGCTTTGTTGCTTTTTGGTAGATTCCTAGGAATACCATTTCTGAGTTGCATGTTAAATTTATGCTTAACTTTTCAAGAAATGGCCAATCTATTTTACAAAGCATCTGCACCATTTAACATTCCTACCAGCAATAAATGAAGGTTCCAGCTTCTCCAGATCCTCATCAACCCTTGTTATTGTCTGTCTTTCTGATCATAGGCTTCCTAGTGGATACAAAGTGGTATTAATTAATATTGCTTTAATTTGCATTCCCCTAACAAATGTTGGTATGCATCTTTTCATGTGCTTATTAGCCATTTAGTTATCTTCTTTAGTAAGATGCATATTCCAGTCTTTTGCTCATTTTTAAATTGAGTCGTTTGTCTTCATATTGGATTTTTCACATTCTTTATATATTTTAGAAGTCCTTTATCGCATATGTGGTTGGCAATTATTTTTACTCATCTGTGGCTTGCCATATTTTCTTAATGTTTAGTTGATGATTTCTAATTTTTTCTTTTACGGATTATGCTTTAGGTATATTAAGAACTCATTCTGTAACCCAGGATTACGAGGATATTTTGTTATGTTTTATTGTACAAGATTTATAGTTTTTTTGCTTTCACGTTTAGGTTTATTATCTGCTTTGAGTAAATTTTTGTATATGGTATGAAGTAAGGTTCTTGATTTATAGTTTTGGATTTCAAATTGACAAAGCATTGTTTGTGGAAAAAACTATCCTTTCACTATTGAATTGCCTTGACACATTTGTTCAAGATCAATTGACCATAAATATAAGGGTTTATTTTAGGACTCTCGATTCTTTTCCATTAATCTATTAATATATGTCTATCCCTATGCCAGCACCATCTGTTTTGATGATTACAGCTTTGTAGTAAGTTTTGAAATTGGAAATTTATGTCCTCCAACACTTTTTCCCCCCAAAATCATTTTGGCCATTCTAGAACCTTTGTATTTCCACATAAATTTTAGGATCACTTTGAAAATTTCTTCAAATGAAAATCTGCTGGGATTTTGATAGAAATCACACTGAATCTACAGATCAGTTTGGGGAAAATTGCATCTTCATGATATTGAGCCTGCCAATATATGAACATAGACTGTCTCCTCATTCATTTAGGTCTTCTTTAAATTCTCTCAGCAATATTTGTAGTTTTTGTACACAGGTTTTTAACTTTTCTGTTAAATTTATTCCTAAGTATTTTATTGATTTTAGTGTTCTTATGAGTTAAATTTTTATCTTAATTTAATATTTAAATTATTCATTGCTACTACAAATGTTCCTTTACTTTCATTGGGTTATGTCCCAATAAACCCATCATAAGTTAAAAATATCACGAGTTGAAAATCCATGTAATATACCTAACCTAATGAACAAGATATAGCCTAGCTTACCTTTAATATGCCCAGAACATTTACATTAGCCTACAGTTGGGAAAAATCATCTAACACAAAATCAATTTTATAATCAAGTATTGAATATATCATATAAGAGTATCATACTCCATATTGCTAGTCTGGGAAGAGATCAAAATTCAAATTTGAAGTACAGTTTCTGCTAAATGCACATCATTTTTGAACCATCATAAAGTCAAAAAATTGTAAATTAAACCATCATAAGTCAGGAATTACCTGTATATGGAAATATAATTCGTTTTTTTTCTTTGTTGGTATTGCCCTTGGATTCTTCAACCCTGATGAACTTGTTTGTTAGTATAGTCATGCACCACATAAAGATGTTGAGATCAAGAGCAGACAGCATGTATGAGGCTGGTCCCATGAGATTATAATGGAGCTGAAAAATTCCTATTGTTTAGTGATGTTGTCGCCATTGTAATGTCACAGCAAAACACAATACTCACCATTATTTGTGGTGATGCTGGTGTGAACAACCCTGCTGCACTTCCATAATAGTTGTATAACATAGCACATAAAATTGTGTACAGTACATAATTCTTGATAATAAACCACTGTGATACTGGTTAATATATTTACTATACAATAATTTTTTAATGATTATTTTAGAGTATATTCCTCCTACTTATAAAAAGAAAAGTTAACTGTAAAACAGCCTAAGGTAGGTTGCTTAGGAGTATCCAGGAAAAGGCATTGTTGTCACAGAAGATGACAGGTCCATGCCTGTTACTGCCCCTGAAGACCTTCCAGTGGGACAAGCTGTGGAGGTGGAAGACAGTGATGTTGATGGTCCTGACCCTGTGTAGGCCCAGCCTCGCGTGTGCTTAGTTTGTCTTAGTTTTTGTGTCTTAGTTTTTAACCAAAAAGTTTAAAAAGTAAAAATAAAAAAAATTGAATTTAAATATAGAAAAAAGCTTTATACAATGAGGATATAAGAAAGAAAATATCTTTGTATAGCTGTATAATGTGTTTGTGTTTGAAGCTAAGTGTTATTATAAAAGAGTAAGTTTTAAAACTTAAAGTTTATAAAGTAAAATTCACAGTTAGCTAAAGTTATTTATTGAAGAAAGAAAAACATTTTTTCAATAAATTCAGTGTCGCCTAAGTGTACAGTGTTCATATAAAATCTATAGTCGTGTACAGTAATGTCCTCAGCCTTTACAATCACTTACACTCCTTCACCGATTAGCCCAGAGCAACTTCCAATCCTGCAAGCTTCATTGATGATAAATGCCCTATACAGGCATGCATTTTTTGTAATCTTTTTTTTTATTTCAGCATATTATGGGGGTACAAATATTAAAGTTACGAATATTGCCCTTGCCCCCCACTTCTGTCAGAGATTCATGCGTGTCCATCCCCCCAAAATTTTGACTGTATCTTTTCTGTTTAGGTATGTTTACATACACAAATACAGGTGTTACAGGTGTCTGTGATATTCAGTACCATAACATGCTGTACAGGTTTGTAGCCCAGGAGCAATAGGCAGTATCATATAGGCTAGGTGTGTGGTAGGCTGTCCCATCCAGGTTTGTGTAAGTACACTCTGTGATGTTTGTGCAAAGCTAAAATTGCCTAATGGCACATTTCTCATAACGTGCCCCATCGTTAAGCAATACATGACTTTACTATTAGTATTTTGTTTGTTGTACTTGTTTTGTTTTTTTGACAATGGCATGGATTTCTTTGGATTTTCTATAGAGGGTCATGTGATTTATTAGTAGAACTACTTCCTTTCAAATCTGAGTGCATTTCATTTCTTTTTTGAAGCCTAGTATAACTCACTAGAACATTAAGTGTAATACTGACCAGAGCGGTAAGAACAGACATCCTTGCCTTGTTACTTATCTTAGAAGAAAGGCATTTCTTTATTCATCATTAAATGTGACTTTAGATGTAGGTTTTTCACAGCTGCCCTAGGATTGAGAAATTTTCCTTTCACTCCTAATTTGTTGAGAATTTAAATCATAGATGTGTGTGATATTTTCCCAAATGCTTTTTCCTTTATTCTATTAATATGGTGGATTAAATTAATTGATTTTTAGATGTTGAACCAACCATGCATTCTAGAGATAAATCCTACTTGGACATGGGTGTATACATTCCTTTTTATATGTTGCAGAATTGATTTGTTGCTAAGATTTTGTTGTGAATATATTTTGATATCTATATTCATAATATTGATCCCTAGTCTTTTAAATGAATGCTGTGCCTGGCTTCTGGTATCAGGATAATATTGATCATAGAATGAGTTGGGAAATGTTGCCTTCTCTGTTTCTGGAAAAGTTTATATAAGATTAGTATTATTTCTCCTTTAAGTATTTGATAGAGCATTTTTCTGGTGAAGTCACTGGGGCCTGGGAGTTTCTTTGTAAGAAGATTTATAATTAATAATTCAATTTCATTATTACAGGTCCCTTCAAGCTTTTTTTTTGAGTTTGCATAAATTGTCTCTTTAAAGAAACATATCTAGTTCATCAAAGTTATCCAACTTGTTGAAATAAAGTTGTTCATGACATTACCTTACAATTCTTTTAATTTTGTTTTAGTTGTATAGTGATGTCTCCTCCTTCACTTCAAAATTTCATAATTTGTGTCTTTCCATTTTTCCTTGGTCTAACAAAAGATTTGCCATATTTTTGATTATTAAAAATTTCTGGTATTATTGATTTTCTCTATTTTTCCATTTTCTATTTTACTGATTTTCACACTAATCTTTATTATTGCATTCTATTTGCTTTAGGTTTAGGTTTTCTTTTTTTCTTGGCTTTTAAGGTAGACACTTAGGTTATTGGTTTTTGTCTTGAGATATAATTCAAGTAACAAAATTTGTGATTTTAAAGTATATAATTCAGTGGATGTTTAAAAGCACATTTACTACATGGTGTGACCAATACCACTGTCTAATTTCAGAACATTTTCATCACAACAAAATGGAACTCTCAAATCTATTAACAGTGGGTTTCAATTCCCCTTTCCACATATCTCTAGAAAACCACTAATCTTTCTGTCTGTATAGATTTGTCCACTTTAGACATTTCATATAAGTGGAATAATGTGCCCTTTTGTGTCTGGCTTTTTTCATTAAACATAATGTTTTCAAGATAATATACATGTTATAGCATTGTATTAGCATTCCTTTTCATGGCTGAATAATATTCCACTGTATAGATATGCCCCATTTTGTTCATTCATCATTTAATAAAGACTTGTTTCTATCTTTTGACTATTGTGAATAATGTTGCTATAATGTAAACATATATTTTTGATTCTCTTGGTTATGTATCTAGGAGTGAAATTGCTGGGTAATATACTAAGTCTATGCTTTACTTTTTGAAAATTAGCATACTATTTTCACAATGGTAAGCTATTGATTTTCTTTTTTTTCTAATATAGGCATTTAAAGCTATCAAGTTCCATGAAACACTGCTCTAATTGTATCTCATAATTAATTCTTGTGCTATGGTTTGAGTATATCTCCCCAAAAAGCATATGTTGGAAACTTAATCCTCAATGTAGCAGTATTCAGAGGTGGTACCTTTGAGAGGTAATTCGGCCATGAGGGCTCTGCCCTCATGAATAGATTAATGATGTTATCACATAGTGAGTCTGTTATCACAGGAGTGTGTTCCTTGTAACAGAATGAGCTCAGCACCCTCTTGTTCTCTATTGCTTTTTCCTTGTTTTTTACCATGGGATAACACAGTAAGAAGACTCTTGCCAGATGCCAAATTCTTGATCTTAGATTTTCTAGTTTCCAGAACTATGGGCCAATAAATTTCTGTTCATTGTAAATTACCCAGTCTGTGGTAATAGCTGTTATAACAGCATAAAATGGACTAAGACATGTTGTATTTTCATTTTCACTCAGTTTTAAAAACTGTCCTATTTCTGTTTTCTTTTATTCATTGATCCATAGGTTCATTATATGTGTATTGTTTAATTTCTAGATATGTGGATTTCCCAAATTTTTTCTGCTGTTGATATCTAACATGACTATATTATAGTTGAGGTCTACACTTTATATGATTTTAATCCTTTTATATTTACTTGCACTTATTTCTCTTGGGAGATGTTTATTTATGCTTGAAAACATGAATATTTTATTGTCAATTGGGTGAAGAGTTCTGTAGACACCAGTTAGATCCAATTGATTGTTTATGTTTTATAAGTTTTCTATATCTTTGAAAATTTTGTCTTTAGGTATCCCATCAGTTATTGAAAGTGAAGTACTGAAGTCTCCATTTATTATAAAATTTTCTTTTTTTTTTTTTTTGATTCTGTGAGTTTTTACTTCATGCATCTTGGGGCTCTAATTTTAGATGTGCATATTAACGGTATGTTAATATTATTATTTCTGATTAACCCTTCTATTATTATAAAATGTTCCATTTTTGTCTCTAGGACCAGTTTTGTCTTCAAATCAATTTGTCTGATATTAGTATAGCCACTCCAAATCTCTGTGGTTATTGTGTGCCTGGTGTACCTTTGTTTGTTTTCTTTGTGTCATTAAATCTGAAGAGTATCTCCTGTTGACTGCATACAGTAGCTTATTATCTTTTATACAGTTATACAATCTTTGTTTTATTGAAGTGTTTAATCTATTTTCATTTATTGCAATTATATGATTATGTCTGTGATTTTTCTATGTCCTCTATACATCTAATTCTTTTCTTTACTGTTTGCTATGTGTAAAACAGATATATTCTACTGCAGTATTTAAGTTCCTTTTTTGTTATCTTCCCATGTGTATTTAGTTATCTTCTTGGTGGTTTTTGTAGGGATATCGTATGCATCTTAACACAGTCCACCTTGATTTAAGACTAATTTAATTCCAGTAAAATATGAACATTTACTTCCACATAACTACATATTCTCCTCTACCCTTTATGATAGCATGATATCATTTTCACATATATTAGGTTTGTAAATTTATAGGCCCAAAATATCATTTAAAAATATTATATATTTTTTTTAAAGAGGGGAATAAAAAGTAACAAAATAAATATATATTGCTTTTTTTATTAACTACATAGTTATCTTTACCAGTGTTCTTTATTTCTTTGTGTAAATTTGTATTCCTATCTGATATTGTTCTCTCTCAGTCTGCAGGAATTCCTTTAGTATTTCTTATAAGGCAGATTGGCATGTTAGAAATTCAGTTGATATTTATATTGGGATGACTTTATTTCACCTTCATTTTTTAAAGAATATCTTGCTGGAAATGAAATTCTTAGTTGCTTTTGTTTTTTGTTTTAGCTCTTTGAATCTCCTAATGACATGCCAGCTGTTAATCTTATTGTGGTTCCCTTCTATGTGGTAAGTCATTTTTCTTTTATGCTTTGAAGATTTTTCTCTTTGTTTTTGATGCTGACTACTTTGATTTAATTCATGTAGGTATGGATCTCTTTTTATTTATCCAACTTGAAGTTTGTTGGGCTTCCTGAATGTATAAGTTAATGGCTTTCTGCAAAATTTGAATATTTTTGGACAATGTTTGCTTTCAAATTTTTTTCTTATTTTTAGTTATTGCAGGTACATAATAAATGTATATATAGGGTACATGTGATGTTTTCATATAGGCATATAATGTGTAATAAATAAGGGTAATTGGGCTATCCATCAACTCAAGCATTTATCATTTCTTTGTGTTGGGAACATTCCAATTCTGCTCTTTCAGTTATTTTTAAGTATACAATAACATATTGTTGATTATATCACTCTTTTGTGCTATCAAATATTAGGTCTAATTCATTTGATTTAACTATATTTTTGTGCTTTTTAACCATTCCCACTTTATGCCCTCCCACTACTCTTCTCAGCCTCTGATAATCGTCATTTTAACTTTCTGTCTTCACAATATCAGTAGTTTTTCTACTGATATCAGTAGTTTTTCTAGCTTCCACATGTGTCTGAGGATATGCAAAATTTGTCTTTCTGTGCTTGGCTTATTTCACTAAACATAATGTTCTCCAGTTCCATCCATGTTTTTCTCCTTCATTCTGTTGATAAGATATATCAACATTGATTTTGCATATGTTGAACCATCCTTGCATTTCCTGAAATGAATTCCACTTGATCATAATACTCTTTTTAACATGTTATTGAATTAAGTTTGCTAGTATTTTGTTGAGGATTTTTGCATCTATGTTCATCAGAGATATTGGCCAGTACTTTTCTTTTTTGTTCTGTCTTTGGTTTTGGTATCAGGATGATACTGCCGTGGAGTTTGGGAATATTCTCTACTACTCAATTATTTTTTGGAATAGTTTGAGTAGGACTGGTATTAGCTCTTCTTTAAGTGCTTGGTGGAATTCAGTAGTGAAGCCATTGGGTCCTGGGCTTTCCTTTCATGGGAGACTTTTTATTACTTTTTCTATCTTGTTATTTGGTTTGTTCATGTTTTGGATTTTTTCCTGGTTCAATTTTGGTAGGTTGTATGTTTAGGAATTTATGCATTTCTTCTAAGTTTTCCAATTTATTGGCATATAGTTGCTCATAGTAGTCTCTAAAAATCCTTTGAATTTCCATGGCATCAGTTTTACTTTCCCCTCTTTCATCTCTGATTTTATTTATTTGTGTCTTCTCTTTTTTTCTTCATGACTAAAGGTTTGTCAATTTTGTTTATTTTTTGAAAAACCAACTTTTCATTAATTTTTTTTTATTGTTTTTTGGTTTCAGTTTCATTTATTTCTGCTCCAATCTTTATCATTTCTTCTACTAAGTTTGGGTTTGGTTTGCTCTTGTTTTTGTGCTTCTTTAAGATGCATTATTTCATTGTTATTTAAAGATTTTCTACTTTTTTGATGTAGGTATTTATTGCTATTAACTTTCACTTAGTATTACTTTAACTGTATCCCATAGGTTTTGGTGTGTTGTGTTTTCATTTGCTTTAAGAAATTTTACATTTTCTTCTTAATGTTTTCATTGACCAACTTATTCAGGAAAATATTGTTTAATTTCCAAGTGTTTGTATAGTTTTCAATGTTCCTCTTTTTGTTAATTTTAGTTTTATTCCATTGTGGTCAAAGAAAATACTTGATACAATTTAAGTTGCTTGAATATTTTAAGACTTGTTTTGTGGTCTAATGTATGGTTTATCATTGAGAATGATCCATATGCTGAGGAAAATAATGGGTATTCTGTTGCTGTTGAATGAAATATTTTCTAAATATCTGTTAGGTACATTTGGTCTGTAGTGCAGATTGAGTCTGATGTTTCTTTGTTGCTTTTTTGTTGTGGTGATCTGTTCAATGATGAAAGTGAGGTGTTGAGGTCTCCAGGTATCATAGTATTGGGGTCTATCTCTTTAGCTCTAATAATATTTGCTTTATATGTCTGGGTGCTCCAGTGTTAGGTGCATATATATTTATAATTGTTATATCCTCTTGCTTAATTGATCTCTTTATTATTATGTAATGACCTTCTTCATGCCTTAACAGTTTTTGCCTTAAAGTCTATTTTATTGGTTGTAAGTATAGCTACTCCTGCTCTTTTATGGCTTCCATTTGCATGGAATATTTTTTCCCCATCCTTTTATTTTCAGTTTATGTGTCGTTATAGTTGAAGTGGGTTTCTTTTAGGCAGCATTTAGTTCAATCTTGTTTTTCTTGTATCCATTTAGCCACTCTATGTCTTTTGATTGGAGATTTTAGTCAATTTATATTCAATGTTGTTATTGATAGTTAAGGGCTTACTCCTGCTATGTTATTATTTGATTTATAGTTGTTTTGTGGTCCTCTCTTTCTTTCTTTTTTCCTTCTTGCCTTCCTTTGTGTAAAAGTTATTTTCTCTAGGAGTGTTTTAATTTCTTCCTTTTAATTTTTGAGTATCTGTTGTAGTTTTTTTTTTTTTTTTTGATTAGAGGTTACCATAAGTCTTGTAAAAAATTGACCAATTATTTTAGCCTGATGATATCTTAACGCTGTTTATAAAAAAAAATAAGCCAAGAAAAAGCTAAAAGAAACTCTACACTTCAACTTCATTTCCCCCTGCTTCTTGTTTTTTCTATTTAACTTTTTCTACTATTTATCTCCTAAAAAGTTGTTTTAGTTTTAATTTTGATAGGTTTGTCTTTTAATCTTCCTACCCAAGATATGAGTACTCTGAAATTACAATGATACTGTATTCTATATTTGTCCATGTACTTATATTTACCACTGAGTTTTATACCTTCAGATAATTTCTTATTGTTTGTTACCATCTTTTCCTTTCAGATTGATGAATTCCTTCTAGCATTTCTTAGATTATAGGTTTGGAGTTGACCAAATCTCTCAGCTTTTTTTTTTTGTCCAGGAAAATCTTTATTTCTTCTTCATGTTTGCAGGACATTTTTGCAGGATATAATACTTTAGGATTAAGGGTTGTTTCCTTCAGCACTATTAATGTCTTGCCACTCTCTCCTGGTCTACAAGATTTCCACTGAGAAGTTTTCTGCCAGATGTATTTGAGGTCCTTTATATGTTATTTGTTTCCCTTCTCTTGCTGCTCTTAGGATCCTTATATATCGTTGACCTTTAGGAGTTTGAGTATTAAATGCCTTGAGGTAGTCTTATTTTGATTAAATCTGCTTGGTGTTCTATGACCTTCTTATACCTGAATATTGATAATCTTTCCCTAGATTTGAAATGTCCTTTGTTATTACTTCTTTGAACAAAGTTTCTACACTAATCTTTCTCTCTACCTCTTCAAGGTCAGTAAGTCTTAAATTTTCCCTTTTGAGGCTATTTTTCTAGATCTTCTAGATGCTCTTCATTCTTTTTTATTCTTTTTTCCTTTTTCTGACTGTGTATTTCCAGATAGCCCATTTTCATGCTCACTAATTCTTTCTTCTGTTTGATCAATTCTGCTGTTGAGTGATTCTGATCCATTTTTCAGTTGGTCAATTGAATTTTCAGCTCCAGAATTTCTGCCTAATTTTTTTTTTCTTATTTCAATCTCTGTTAAATCTCTCTGATGGGATTCTGAATTTCTTCTCTGTATTGTCTTGAAGTTGACTGAGCTTCCTCAAAAGAGCTATTTCAGATTCTGAATTCTCTGAAAAGTCACATGTCCCTACTCTGGGATTGGTTGTTGCTGCCTTACTTAGTTATTTCAGTGAGGTCACATTTTCCTGGCTGTTCTTAATGCTCATGGATGTTCATTAGTATAATGGGCATTGAAGAGTTTGGTTTTTATTCCAATCTTTCCAATCAGGGCTTGTTTGTACCTGTCCTTCATGAGAATTCTTTCTAGGTATTCAAAGGAAATTCAGTATTGTGATCAAGTCTTTGGTAATTACAGCCATATCAGCATTAGGGGTGACTTGAGACCATTAACTCTGTGACTCTTGCAGACTTCTGGTTGTACCATGTTGGTTGGCTTGGTTAACATGTGGGAGAATTCCCTGGATTACCAGGCAAAGTCTCTCGCCCTCTTCCCTCATGTTCCTTCAAATAGAAGGAGCCTCATTCTCTGTGCTGAGCTACCTGGAGTTGGAGGATGGGTGAGGTAAGCACTGCCCCATGGCCAACACAGCTGGGACTGTACCTGGTCACACTTGAAGCCAGAGCAGTATTGCCCAAGGCTCATGGCAACTACTGCCTAGCTATTGCTGATGTTTATTCAAGGCCCAAGGGCTCTTTAGTCATCAGGTGGTGAATCCTGCCAGCACTGGGTCCCTATCTTCAAGGCAGGTGATTCCCTTTTGGCCTAGAGTGGGTCTAGAAATGCCATCGAGGAGCTAAGGCCTAGAATCTTGGGCCTGAGGAATCTACTTGGTACTTTATTGTGGCTGAGCTGGTATACAAGTTGCAAGACAAAGTCCTCTGTACTCTTTCCTTTCCCCCACGCAGGTGTCTCTTTCTGAGCTACACTGCCTGAAATTAGAGGAGGGGGATGCAGGCATTCCCTTGTCCACCCCACAGCTGGTATCCCACTGGGTTATGTGCACCCTAAGTTCAGTGGCTCCGAGCCCAATGTAGCACCAGGACTTGCCCAAGAACTGCAGTTCTGTGACATTTATTGCCTTTCCAATTTATTGCAGGCCCCAGACATTTTAGTCTTCCTGTGTTGGAGCTAGCTAGAACAATTTTCTACCACTGGGGCAGCAGATTACCCTCTGAATGAGGTTGGTCTAAATGCTTCCTATGTAGGCTGCAGGAAGAATTCTTCCCTGTGTTGTGTTCTGCACAGGGCAGCACTGAGTTCGAAAGCAAAGTCTCACAGTTACTTCACTCTGCCTCCCCTCAAGCACACAGATTCTCCCTCCACCTGGTAGTGGTGCAGTGCTGCAGGAGGGGGTGGTATAGGCAATGTGAGACTGTCTTTCCTATCCTTTTCATTGTCTCTTTCCCTGATATGATGTTTAAGCCAGGTACTGTGATCACTTACTTGATTTTTGGTTCTTATGAAGGTGCTTTCTTGCAGGGATAGTAGTTGTTCAATTTGGTGCTCCTGTTGAGGATGATCACTGGAGGGTCCTACTGGGCCTTCTTGCTCCTAATTATGTTCCTGACATCATTTGTTCTAATATTTTTTCTTGCCCTTTCTGTCTCACTTCATCCTCCATATTTCCATTAGGCATAAGTTAGCATGTTCGGTGGTGCTACATAGATTTCCAAAGCTTTTTTATTCTTTTTTAAAATTTTGTTTTCCAGAGTAGATCATTTCTTTTGATCTTTATTCCAGTTTTCTGATTCTTCTGTCAGCTCACATGTGTTCTTATATCCTTCTAGTGATCTTTTTTTAAATTTCAAAATATTATGGGGGTACAAATGCTTTTGGTTACATGGATCACTTTTATAATGCTTGAGTCAGGGCTATGAATGTGCCCATCACGCAAATAGTGTTCATTGTACCCATTGAGTTGGTTTTGCCCATCTTCTTTTCCCCCCCTACTCTGCTTAATTTTGCAGTGTTTTATTTCCCTCTGTGCACATGTGTGTGCACTCACTGGTTAGTTCCAATTTAATAGTACGTGTGGTGTTTGTTTTTCCATTCTTTAGATACTTCACTTGGGATAATGGTCTCCAGTTACATCCAGATTGTTGCAAAAGGCACTAATGCATCCTTTTTTTATGGCTAAGTAGTACTCCATGGTATACATACAGCACATTTTGTTAATGCACTCATGAACTGATTGGCACTGGGATTGATTCCACATCTTTGCAATTGTGAATTGTGCTGCAATAAATATTTCAGTGCAGGTGTCTTTCTGAAAAAATGACTTCTTTTCCTTTGGGTAAATACCCAGTAGTGGGATTGTTAGATGAAATGGTAGGTCTACTTTTAGTTCTTTGAGGATCTCCATACTGTTTTCCATAGAGGTTGTACTAATTTGCAGTCCCATCAACAGTGTATAAGTGTTCCTTTCTCTCTGCATCCATGCCAGCATCTACTGTTTTTGGACTTTGTAATAAAAACTATTCTCACTGGAGTCAGGAGGTATCTCATTGTGGTTTTAATTTGCATTTTCCTGATGATTAGTGACACTGAGTATTTTTTCATATGTTTATTGGCCATTTGTCTATTTTCTTTTGAAAAGCTTCTGTTCATGTCCTTTGCCCATTTTTCAATGGGATTTGTTTTGATTTTTCCTTGCTCATTTGAGTTCATCGTAGATTCTCGTTATTAGTCCTTTATCAGATGTATAGCTTGTGAATATTTTCTCCCATTCTGTAAGTTGTCTGTTTGATCTGCTGATTATTTCCTTAGCTGTGCAGAAGCTTTTTAATTTAATCAAGCCTCATTTATTTCTTTGTTGCTGTAATTGCTATTGGGTTCTTAGTCATAAATTCTTTGCTAGGCCAATATCTAGAAGAGTTTTTCCTACATTTTCTTCTAGAATTCTTATGGTTTCATGTCTTACATTTAAGTCTTTTATCCATCTTGAATTAATTTTTGTGAGTGATGAGAGATATGGGTCCTGTTTCATTCTTTTGCAGGTGGCTATCCAATTTTCCCAGCACCGTTTATTGAATAGGGCTTCTTTTCCCTAGTGTATATTGTTTTCCGATTTGTCAAAGATCAGTTGGCTGTATATAGATCGTTTTATATCTGTGTTCTCTATTTCCACTGGTCTATGTCTCTATTTTGGTGCAAATATCACACTTTTTTGGTTATACAGCCTTGTAGTATGGTTTAAAGTCTGGTAAAGTGATGCCTCCAGATTTGTTCTTTTTGCTTAAGGTTGCTTTGGCTGATTTTGGTTTTTTTTAAAGTTGCTGTTGTACTTTTCAACAGAAGACTTTCCAAGTGGGGGTTTTTATGATTTATTTCTCTCTTTATTGATATTCTGTATTTGATGCACGCCTATCATCATGATTTCCTTTAGTTCTTTGAACATATTTATGATAGTTATTTTTGGAGTCTTCTAAGTAAATTATACAGGCCCCCATGGAGATGATTTCTGTTGACTGCTTTTTCCCCCCAAGTATGTGTCACATTTTGCTGTTTCTTTGAATGTCTCACATTTTTGGCTGCGTACTAGATGACCTGGAAAGTATATGGTAGCAAATCTAGATTCTGATTTGTCTCTTCCCAGGAGTTGTCATTATGGTTTTCATTTCTGTTTTATTTGTTTAATGACTCACCCAAACTAATTTTGTAGAGTCCGTCTCTCCCTCAGTGTGTGGATACTAATGTCCCTGCTCAGATTTTTTCCTGTTTTAGAAATTGGTATTTCTAACCCCGAAAACCTAGAGATGTGTTAGTATAACTAAGTGGTCAGGAAATGATTGGTCAAAACTATACTTAAACATTCTGAACCAATAAATCTTCTACCCTTTGCCAGTAGAATTTTATGTTTTTACAAAATACATTTAAAGTTCAGGCAGTTTACAGGTGTGCTCTGGATTTTATGTTACACTAGGCTATCCCATGTCTGCTCTCTGCACTAGGCCTCACATTCAGTCAGAGATAAAAAGGCTAGAGCTCTCTAGTGTCTCCTGCACATGCCTGCACCCTTGTACCTATGTATAACCTTATAGACCACGAAGATATGGAAGCATATTAAGACCCAAGGTAGTCATCTTATTCTCTAGTTATTCCTTTTAAGTTTCTGGCTAGTGTGCTGGACTGTTGCTTGATACAACCAGTATCGCAATGTCAGACTAGTTGTGATGTTGGTCTTCTTGAATCATTGCAATCAAAATTGCTTTTGTTTCAGCAATATCCCTGTGGATAGGCTTCTCTCCAAGTCCAGCCAGCTCCCTCTGGCAGCAGAGGTGTTTTCACAGCTTGCTTCACTTTGGTTGTACTATTGAGCTAATGGAGCTGAGAGTAGGAGTGGGATGGGAGCAGCCTTAGGCTAAGACACCACAAGTCCCACTGCTTTTATCTACTTTCAGTAGTTTTACTTGAAGATTCCAATTTGTTGTATGACTTTGGTTTATTTCTAGAGCCCGAAAATTGTTATTTTTCACACTTTTGTCCAGTTTGATCATTTTTTTTTTGTGGAGAGAGTTGGCTGAGCTTCTCACTTCACCACTATAACAGCTACATTTTTTTTTAATCATAAAAAGCAAAAGCTTTCCCCAAAGCCTGGAATAACTTCTAATTACACATCATTGAACAAAACTGTTACATGACTCCCTCTTGGTGCAAGAGAAACTGAGGTAAAAATGTAATTTGCCTTGATAGCCCCAACAGTGAAGGCTGGCAAGAGAGAAAATATCTATCTGGACCTGGGTTTAGGTTCGACAGACAATAATGTTGTACTCCTCCAACTCTTATCACTGTAAGTGTGAAATATAAGTATTCATTTCAGCACTTTAATATTCCAAAGGCAATTGGATATTGATTTTATTAGGTCTCAATTTCAAAGCTATAGAGAAAAAGGAAGAAATCTAGTTATTTTGTAAGGCACATACTCTGATGTTAAACTATGTGGATTTTACACTAGCTTTACCATGCATGTATCAGTGTTGTAACCGTGGGCAAGTTACTTAACATCTCTATCCTTTGGTTTATCCATATGTCAAATGTGAATAATAATTATTCTTCAAGAGTTGTAGTAAGGATTAAGTGCCTATCAGACACTTTGCTAAGATTGTGGCTTATAGCTAGTGTTTGAAAAGTGTTAGGTTCCTGTGGTGACAGGGTATTTTCTTGAAAACCTACTTAATGTGGAACTTACTTACTTATTACTTACCCCTACTTAATATGGAACTCTTTGTTCTCACAAGATATTTTTCAGTGATGATAAAACTAGAAGGAAGGATGCTTCAATCCCTATGTAAACCATGGGGTACTAAAGAAATGGTAATATATGGTATTTCATGCAGAAAATGCCTGGTTTTTATGTACAAAACTGAAACTAGGCAAGTTACCAACTGATGCTTGGTAGCTTTCCTTCTAGACTGAGTCATTGAACCAGCAACTATGGTTTGGAAATGAATGACAACACTGACCGAATAATGCTAGAGAGATACTAGTGGATTATTTTCTATTTAAGGTATGAGATGGCGAGGAAGAATAGAAATGAACTGACTGAATAAGATTATATTTTTTAAAAGCATATTGGCAGATTTTTTTACAGTTGACCTTTGAACAACATGGGTTGAACTGTGTGGGTCCACTTATGTGCAGATTTTCTTCTTCCCTAAACAACAAGGACAACCCCTCCTATTCCTCAGCCTACTCAATGGTGAAGGTGATGAAGATGAAGTCCTTTAGGATGACCACTTCCACTTAATGAACAGTAAACATGTTTTCTTTTCCTTATGATTTCTTGATAACATTTCC
>CAUYRT010036083.1:0-13065 GCA_963574885.1 Lepilemur ruficaudatus
CCACCATGCCTGGCTAATTTTTTACATATATTTTTAGTTGTCCAATTAATTTCTTTCTATTTTATAGTAGAGACGGGGTCTCGCTCTTGCTCAGGCTGGTCTTGAACTCCTGACCTTGAGCTATCCACCCGCCTCGGCCTCCCAGAGATTTTTCAATTCTTAAAATGAAAATCTTCTCCACTGTTTCCTTTCAATAACTAAGTACTTGCTAAGTGCTTCTATGTCCCAGGCCATGCTACAGGTTTCGAAGGACCACTGGGAAATCATAAGACACACATTCCAACTTTAAAAGGAAGACTCCCTGGACCAGAGAAACAGTGACGTGAGGGCCGGAAGTACAAAAACAGTTTGCCCTCCTTTTGCGTTTTTCACCTTCTCAGGAGAGGTCTCCCTTCTCACTCCCACCATCCTAAATACAAGTTCAGACACATCTCTACCTTTCTGTCCAAAACTCTACAGGCAATGTCTATTTCTGTGTATCTATGGGCAACTAAATAATGTTTCACAAAATAGAGCGGACAACATAAACTACCAGAGTTAGATCAACTAGGAAACAGGAAACTTGTGTTACTATCTACTGTACTGCATCTGTTCGGATTTTTGGTATTCTAGTTTTGGCTGCTACTTTTCCTTCTCACTGAAATTCTCCTTTCTATCTAGCTCCCTTGGAGAAACTGGAACATCTGTGTAAGAAAGGATAAGCTCAAAAAAATGAAAGGTACATGTCAAGTGACAAAGGAGCTGCTTAAGAGAACTCTTCCAAATCAAATCTGGAAAAATTTGAGTGGGAAAGGGCAATAATGAATGAAAAACATTGGAAAAAATTCATAAATTCATACTGATAACAGAAAGATAAATAAATGGGTAATAGGGAGGGCTCCTGCTTACAGCAGACGGCCAAAGGCTGACTGACAAATGTGGAAGGAGCACTGGGAGAGCATCATTCTGCAACTGCCAAAGCACAGACTGGTACAAGCTGAAACCATAAATGGAATGCTGGAGTTAGGAGGGAAATTTTTACCAGAAGACATGTGAATAGTTTCAAAGTGTCTCCTCACAGATTAAGCAAGCATGCTCCAAGGGAAAATTTGTTGCAAAGGAAAAAATACTAACTCTACAGTAGAAAAACCAAATGTCACCCTGATTGGATGAGCAAAATTACCACCACCAATGAGTGGCAGAAGGACTTTACATGCCTCCAACTGTGAGCCCCTGAGAGCAACGCAACATGCTTGAGTGGTATCCCACTTGGGGACGCACAACCTGAATCTAATCATGAGGAAGGATATAAACTCAAAATGAGAAGTATTCTACGAAAAAAATATTTTAAAGTACTAGTATACTTCCAAAATGTAAATGGCACATATAATTAAGACAAGGGAAATGTTCCAGATTAAATGAGACTAAACAGACAAATAAATGTAATATGTGATCCTAGACTGTACTCCATATTGAAGTGGGGAAAGTGCTATACAGGATGTTAATGAAGGATCAAATGACAAAATTGAAATGTGAGCAGCAAACTAGATAAAAGTACAGTATCAACGTTATAATTTCCTATAGGTTGACAGCTATACTTTGGTTATGTAAGAGAATATCCTTAAACTTGTCTTCAAATTATTCAAGAAAAACACTGTGTGTGTATGTGTGTGTGTACGTACGTAGAGAGAGCATATGCAAATAGGACAAAATATTAGCAACAGTTTGCTAAAGTAGGTATGCTATATTCCACTTTTGCGACTTTGTGTGACATTATTTCCAAATTAAAAAATAATTTTAAAAATCTCCTTCATTGTTGCTTTTTGTTTTCTTGCTTATTTCTAACTTTCCTGCCTGTCTCTACACTTCTCTTACCCTCCATTGTCTCTCCCTTGGAGTTACAAGGTAATAATACTATTTATGCCTCCCACATCCCGTTCTCAATTTGGCAGCCTTTCCTCCTAACTACACACATTGTTTTACTGATTCTACTCTCATTTTCTGCCATGTTCTTTCTCCCTTCCTTTATAATGGTATCCTTTTTAATACTTCTCTCTGTGTGACTGTTCCCCTATGATAAAGAGCTTCCACTTCAGCAAACATACACTAGGCAGGACAAGTTAAAGTTCCTGGGTTGGCAGCAACTGCCTACATGGGACAGCGATGGTTCAAAGTGAGTCTGACACAGGCAATGGACGGGGATGATTAGATGTGGTCCAGCCTCCTCGGACTATGTCTTCTTTGCCAAAACAAGCAACTATTTCTTTCTGGAGACAATGTAAGTGTTTAAAAGGCAGCTATTACACAGGAACATTGGGATGAATGAGAATCAGTACAAAAGCCTTAACTGCTGGTACAAATACCTCTTCCTCCCACTTCGGCCAGAAATCGCCAAAGATGACATGTAGGGGCTGGTGGTCATCTGCTACCAGCATATTCTTTTCAGGACTTTCAAAGTGTTACACTTCACCTCGAAAGAAAAGGTGAGTTCAAAGATATTAAACTTACGCCTTTTCTGTCTTAAAAGATTTGTCACACGCCGGGCAGTACAGGTTGTCATAAAGCTCAGCGTCCTCGGTCTCATCACTCTCTTTCCCTATGAGAGGAAAGCCGATGGTTAAGAATCCTGTTTGGTTAGAATGCAAATCTAAAATACGTTAATAAATTACATCTCTTTAGTAAGGATCTAAAGCTGGACATAAATTAGAAACTAAATTTTTGGATTTCTTTCCAAAAAACCAAATAATGCTATCAGAATTTGAGTTAAAAGCAGCACTGCATAACCAGGAAAGGCTTCCAAATAAATCACTTTATCTTTCAAGTTCTTTTCATAAGTCTACTTAGAAGAAGATTCAAAAAATTCTTAAAGTCCTGTGTGTGAGCTAAGTTTAAAAACAATCACTTTAATAGTTCTAAGATGAATAAAGTTTTGTTTTTCAATAAAGTTTTGTTTTTGTTTTTGATTTTTTTGCAGTTTATCTCTTGAGCAAGATTTGGTCCAAACACATTTACAACTGTGATTTACTCTTAAATGCTTAAACTTACTTTACAACATTCCATCACCGTAAAACAGGCCATAAAATAGCAAAATACATGTAAAATTTAACATTATCTTTATAAACTTGAAATTCTTTGCACAATCTCATCTTTTTAAAGAAATAAACAAGTAAATTGATTTAGGATATATTATAGGACCAACAAAGATTCCAAGGTATCTCTTCCATATTCTACATTTCTGTATAATAAGAGTATCATTCTGAAAAGTAATCTCACTGAAATCATAAGTGACCAAAATATATTCTATCTAGCATTAATGTTTAGTACATGATGTTATTTTCCAATTACAGTATGTGTATATTTTCAATATATCATCTATACAAAATAAACTTTAATTTATCAAATAGTTAATAACACTGGATTTGAAGTAAAAAACCTGTATCTAGAAATGGTCACACGTTCTCAGGCACATCCCATTGCTTCCTGGAGTCCTGGTTTTCCTCATCAGTAAAATGGAGATAATTCTATGAGCAAAACCTAAATGTAAGGGGTACTGTGTGAGGATCAAAGGAGATCCTAGATGTAATAAAACTCTGTGTAGATTAGGCCACCTCATATTTATAGAATGCTTTATAATTTTCAAAGCACTTTTACATGTACTACTTCTGATTCATTAATAAAACATTTCATTTCCTAGTCATTTGGAATAAATAAAAATTTGCTATTTTGCCATTTGGGCTACTAGTCTAAAAAACAAAATTTGCAGATAAGGTAAAATTGGGATTTATCTTATCTATGTTTAGATAATTCAATTTTATTCCTCATGGAAGAGCTAGAGATGGAAGTGGAGAATCAAGTATACAGCTAATATTCTCAAAAATGCCTACTCCTCACCTTTTAAGGTAGTCACAAACCTGTGCTCTAGTGATAGAGTCAGAGGAAAAAAACATTTCTGCACACTAAGAGGAGACCCTCTATCCAGTGAGAGGAAAATTTATATACAGACTCTTGCACAGTCTCAGCAGTTTCTAGAAACAGTTACTATTAAAACTTGACCTACTGCTTAAATGAATTTTCTTTAATAGTCACACCTATGAATATGCCCACTTGTCATATGATCCAGCCAGAAGTACAAATCGTTTAAGACATGTCAGAAAAGAGTTTCTTAATCAAATTACCTGAATTAGACTAGTTCAACAGACTACCTCTGTTTGGCCCATACAACATTGTTTTTAATTATTTGCCACATTTAAAAATTGAGATGTGCCACACAGAAATCCAGATTTCCAGCTTCATTTGAAAAAAAAAAAAAAAAAAAAAGAAAGAAAGAAAAGAAAAATAAAGACTCTGGCATGATCCTGGCAACTCAGGTGTTTTTCTGATTTTTAGTTGCTCTCTCATTCCCTGTTGTCTTACACCTGGGCCCCTTTACTGGCACCAGCTGGCATCTGAATGCATGCTCCTATATACAACATTTATTTTCTAAAATTTCATAATGTATGGAGAAAGTTACCATCCTGTCCATCCTTGAGTTCATGTTCCTCCACTTCATCTTCATCCGATCCATCTCCAAACTCCTTTTCATACCGCGCCTCCATCTCCCGGAGCTCCTTCTCCAAATCGGCCACAGTCATCCAGCTCTGTTCTCTGTACTGCTCCGCCAGTCTACACACACAGCACAGTCTCATGCTGACACGCTTGTCTCTGCATGGTTTCCACTTAGGCTTAAAATCCATCCCTCTAGAGACCTTCCTCCCAAGCTGTCAATGCTTACAAACTTAAAACCTGTGCTTAGCTAAAACTAGGCAAAGTCACTTAAACCTGTTACGTGTTATGTGGATGACTGTAACTGCTTTACTAGATAATGGGTTTTGAAATATGTAACTCTTAGCAACTTATTAAAGGTCCTCAGGTGATTTTAAGTCATAGTGCCAAGTGAAGTGTTAATTTTCAAAAGACAAGGAGCGGGATGGGTAGAATTTTTATGTAATTTTTAGAAGAATACTATAATGCTCTGGATTCAATGCTATTACGGTAACTCTTAACAACAAAGGGAGGGAAATGAACTGAATATCTCAGAGGATACCGACAGAGGTGGTAGTGCCCAGTGGTTAAAGCAGGGTCTCTGGAGTCAGGCTTCTTGGGTCTGATTCCCAACTCTGTCATTTACTAGCTCTGAGATCTTAGACCTGTCTGCCTCATTTCCTCAAGAGAGCATGGAAGATAAAAACAGAAGTTACTTCATAGAACTGCTGTGAGGAAAGCACTTAGAGACAATGCCTTGCAAAGAGTGAGAATTCAACTAACATTAGAAATTAATTAAAATTATTAAATTTCACAAAAGTCTAAAGAATCTCAAGTACAAAACCCTCTAAAGAAAAACATCCAATTCAAAATAAAAACTTTTACACAACAGATTAAAAAATACTATCCAATGTCAAGTTTTAAAAAGAAAAAAGGAAAGATGAAGCCAGGATGATGACTGAAGCCAACATGAAGATGCCATGTCGGGATCCACCTTTCCTTGGACCCCTACGCTGTAAAAAGGACCAGCCCCGTATGACGTACTTTGCCTGCTTCAGCTTCTGCTGACGTCTCATCTCTTCAGCTTTCTTCGCCTTCTCTGCGTTCTGTTCTTCCACAAGTTTCCGATGCGCCTGCACTCTCTTATCTCTTTTACGAATGAAAGCTACCAGCTGCCGGACAAGCTCATTCTTCTCTTTCCTTGCTTTGTCCCGAATCTTTTTGTTTTCTTTTTCCATGGCTCGTTTTTCCCAGCGGTTTGAAGCTTGTCGTGTATCATATTCTTCCTTCCAAGCAAAATTCTTCTGAGTGCAGAAACTCTGCCAGTAAGCGTAGAAAGGATGGACTACCTAGTGACAAAGAAAATAGGTAAAATTCTGAGCTTTTTGACTTTTTTTAGAAAGGCAGCAAATATCAGTGATACAAAACATCATCTGTCATTTTTTCATATATATAATATTCCTATTAATCAGTGGAGAAGATAGCACTTTTAAAGTTTTCCAGAATAACCACTCTTCAAAATGGATTTAATGAGAAAAGAAAAACAGCCTGACACTGAATGGGACGATCAATAAATAGGGAAAAGTAAAGAGGGTAGGCTGTGAGAGAGCTGAACGCTCCTTCAGGAAGGGAGAGAGAGAGAGAAGAGAGGTCATGAGACAAGATCAACAACTAGAACCAATTTTTTTAAGATAAGGAAATGGGGAAAAGGCGCAGTAATAAATGCTAATTATATAATAAGATGCAGAGAATTTTTCTTTTACCGTATCATAGTCACTCTGGGAGTCTCCAAAAGCTGGGAAATCCTCACCATCCTCCTCTAACACAGATTCTAGTTCTTCCTTTGCAATCATTTCAAAAACAGTACGATATACTGTATAAAAGCCCTAAAACACAGTAACAAAAGCACAGATTGTCAATACCTTTGTAGCCTAATCACAGAATAAGATGTAAAAACGTAAAATGAAAAACTTTAATGTCGAAGAATCATAGGACCAAACTCTGTTGCTGCAAATCCACTTAGGTTTCAACTGGACGTTTTCATACATTGACAGTTTAAATATGAAAGCAACGTATTTCCAGTTTTCAGAAATGAACACGGCTTTACTTTCTACTATAGAATAATCTTAAGAACTCTCTTTGTATTTGAGTCTCACTTAATGCTCGATAAGAAATTAACAGTGAGTTCATTTACCTTACCTTTTCATCATCTCCATAACCAGAATAACAGGTAACAGTGAAGTAGCGAAGCAAATCTAAGCTGTCATCTTGATACTCTCCATCAAGCCCACCTTTAAGTAAGGCCTCTCTATGATTATCATACCTAAAACAAAAAATAATGATTTAGCATCATCAGTGAAAGCTGAATAAGAATCCAAAAGGACTCCTTACTCTGAAACTGCCAAAATATTGTTGTACATTTCAATGCGTTCAAGCCATGACCAAAAAATTTTAACAAAATATCAACATGAAAAGTATTCATAATCTTTCATAGAACTTCTGATTAAAATGATGCCCACAACTTCTAATACATTATACAACACTAGCCCATATGAACAAGGGAATTTAAAAATGATTCGCCCATAAAGGTAGTTGCATTTCCACAGGAAAGAAACATTACTAAAAAGGACAGTACTGGCTATAATTTGGTCTATAGAATAATTATACATTTGTGATCTGGGAATTTACCAACACGCATTAGAACAAGACTCTTCCTATGCTTATATGAACTTCATATAGGAGCTTCACACACAATTACTACTCATAATAACTCTGTAAAAGTAGTTATTATCCCTGTTTGAAAGAAATTGAAGCTCAGTAATATTAAATAAATAACTATTGCCTATAATCATAAAGCCAATAAGCAGCAAGACCAGAATTCCACAGCAGGTCTCCTGTACTGCAAAGACCAGGTTCCTTGCACTACCTGGCACTGCCCCTGGGTAACAGGAGAGTTACTAGGCAGGAGCTTTAAATAAAAGACAAGGGAATCCTTGGGATGAGAAGACAACCTAAGATACAGAGAAGAGGCCAGACAAAAAAGAGGTCAGGAAAGAATTTCTGACAGGGAGACAAAAGCAATTCTAAGACCAGACCTTCAGATTCCTCAGGTACAAAAAAGTTCAATATCCTCTCTCTGATTTTCTTATAAAAGACAATTTCTTAAGAATTTTTTTATAGCCTCTCTCTCAACAGTCACCTGTACTGTACATCATTTAACACACAGATGACTTGCATGGTACCTCTTCATAACCGCAGGATCTTGCAGAGTTATGGCAGGGCTTAAAACCTATTCCTTTGTAGCAAAAAGTTAATTGAGAATCTGAAAACTCAGAACTTCAAATATAGAAATTGTTGTTTGGACATTATATTAAATGATCAGAGCATCATTAGTAAAAGCATCTGTTACAGATGTAGAAGTTTAACTCAATTTCTTCATATAAAGTAGTTACGTGGAAATATTATAATTATTACATTAAAACACTACATATGTGTCTTTAAGGACAAGTCAACATCCTTCCTATCCGATATCGGTAAATTTGTCACACATCAAAGGGACTTGATTTAATGGAAAGTTACTTTAAGTATCAAAATTAACACTATATAACATCACCAAACTTTGTTTCTTCACCGATGAAATTAGAGAGTTGGAGTAATCATCTCTAAGGTTCCTTCTGACCCAAATACTGCATTTTACATGAGTAGGTAACAAATGCTTCAGAACATACCAAAAATCATTTAACATATTAAATTTTTTTTTTAAAAATCCATATATTGACAATTCCTTCCAACAACATAAACTAGAATGGGAAGGACAGCTGACACTCACCATGCTCTTTCCTGAGGGTCACTCAACACATCATAGGCTGCTTGGATTAATTTAAATTGTTCAGCTGCTTCTGCGGCATTATCCAGATTTTTATCTGTTAAAAAAGACAGAAATTTAGTCATCAAAAATGTACAGGACAAATCTAAATGAGATCTTTTCCATCACAATGCCATAAATAGACAAGGAGTGTACAAAACAAAGAAAAACAACTAGAGAAAAGCAGAGACCCTGCATGACAGCCAAAAATCAGGATATATTATACACATCTACCTAAGTAAAAATTTCTGGCTTTTCTCTAAGCCTTGGTAGTACTCTGAACATTCAATCTGCATATCCACAAATGGAAAACCCTGAGTAGTATACAATTCTTTTAGAAGGAGCAAAATAAATAAAATCAATTATAGAAAGACTTATCTAATGCTAGATTATATTTAGTGCTCACATCGTCTTTATGTTTTTTCTTGTATTTTTCTTATATATTGAAATAAATCTCATGAAGTTTAAAAAATATATACTAATTATTCTTTCCTTAGTTGTGCTTTCTTAGCCATGGAATTCAGAAAGCATCTTTGCTTCAAGGTAGCAGCCAGCTTCCAAGATAGCACCCTGCCTCCAGTCATTCACACCCTTGAGTAGTCCTCCAGGTCAGCATGGTTAGCCTGCATGACCACCAGCACATCGCAGAAATAATGGTATGTCACTTCTGAGACGAGATTATATAAGATTGCAGTTTCCATCTTGGGCTTTTCCTCTCTCTCGTGTCACTCTGGGAGTAGCCAGCTGCCACAGCATGAAGAATTCAGGCAGCCTATGGAGAAGCTCACGTAGTAAAGAATGGAAGCCCTGGCCCGCAGCCAGCAGGGAACTGACGCCTGCCAACAACCCTGTGAGTGTGCTGGAAAGCAGGTTCTCCCATACTATGAGATACAACCTCATGAGAAACTCTGAGCCAAAACCACCAGCCAAGCCATTCCCAGAGACTGATCCTTAGAAACTGCAGCAGTCTAGGCCGGGCCGGGTGGCTCACTCCTGTAATCCTAGCACTCTTGGAGGCATAGGCGGGAGGATGGTTGGAAACCAGCCTGAGCAAGAGCAAGACCCCATTTCTACTAAAAAATAGAAAGAAATTAATAGGCCAACTAAAAAAAAAAGGGAACTGTAGCAGTCTATATAATAAATACATACTCGTTTTTATTGTTTTAAGCCCTGAAGTTTTCATAATTTGTTACATAGCAATATATAACTAATACATTCAGAAAGTAAAATCTTTTGAATCTACTATGAAGCACAACAAAATTCTTTAAGCAACACCTCTATACCTGCCTTCTAAGAGGTTAGAAGAAAATATGACGACAGAAATGTATTCCCTACAAACAGTTTTGCAGCCTTAGAACACAGCTCCCAAGGGCTTCCTGCTGCCTCTTCTCAGATGCCATCACGCTGACCCCAAGTCTTTCAGGTGGCCTTCTGCTCAACAACTAACACTAACAATACCTTCCTCCAAGTGCAGAAATTTGCCACAGCTATTTTTGCTAAGATGCTTTACCACAAAACTTAGATATTATTTTAGAATCATCATCTCCCGGAATTGAAAGAAGCCTTATATTAACAGGAAAAAAATCTCCATCCCTGTAGCCTAGTTATATATGAGAAGTAATACAACGTGAGTCTAATTCCCCTTCCACAGTACAGCGCATATGAAGACAGCCAATGGGTCATCCTCTAGGCCACCTCTTCCCTGCACTGAATTCTCCCATTTCTTATGGCACACTATAATCCTTTACTTCTGTTCCAATACAGTCAAAGACAGGCACCGAAAATCAAAGAACCATTCATTACTTCCTTTTCTTCACATTTTCAGTCACTCTAATTACATTAGCTCTTAAGAGCAGCATATTAAGTTATACTGAATAGTTGACATAGTTTCAAGTATTTTTCATATTCATTACTGACAAGCCATTTATTAACTCTATAGGACTTTCAAAAACTCAAGTATAGGACTTAATACACGCTGTGACAGACACTCTAGGTTAGATCATCCAATACCCCCTCCTCCTTTTTCTGTTGTAGTGTCTGATATGGAGGCTGGATATCCTAAGATACTTGCTTATGCAGCCTCCCTTGCTGCCAGGAATGATCTTGTGAAACAGCTCTGACCAATGATATGAAACAGAAGTGTATTGATGTATTTCCTTCTTCCTTTCTTATTGTCTTGCAAGTGGATGTGATGGCTGGAGCTGCAATAGTCACCCTGAGACCATGAGGGAAAAGCCAAGAGATTTAAAGTGACTTTAGACCTGAAATTACTAAGCCAATGAAATAATGGCAGCCGGCACACCTCCAAGACTTCGTGTGGTGAGAAAAATAAACCTTTAATTTATTTAAGCCATGGTGGTTAGGCTTTCTGTTTATTTCCAACTAATACTAGCAATTACATCTTTTCATGACTCTTTTGCAATTGGGTTCTAGGTAGTACAGGACACATAATACCCTGTTACAATTATTTAAGATTGTACTTATCACATTATAATAGATTACTACTAGTTGCTTACCCAACATCTACTCTCCTCTTCTTCCTAAAAAAACCCTAATTTTGTTCACAGTGGCAATTGTACTCTCTTAAAAAATTCACACCCTCAGACTGTTGAATTGGAGTTACCAGGTGACCAGTTTTAGCTAACCAGATGTAAACAAAAGTCTACGTGAGGCTTCCCAAGAAGGACCTTTTCCTGATGAAAAGGGATAGGCTTGGGTGGCACTCAGTGTGCTGTGCCCTTAACCCATCTGCCCTGTCCAAAGCCAGGTATAATGCTTACAGGTGGAGCCATTTCTCAATTATGAAGATTGTGGCAGAGACTGCTAGTTCATCCTCAAAGACAACTCTCCTCTTCTTCCAGTAACAACTGAATCCTCATTTTATGGTGGGCACCTGGTACCTGAAATAAAGGCTCCCATTTCTCAGCCTCACTTGAAGCTTATGTGCGATCACATGACCAAGCTCTGGTCAGTAAAATGTGTAAAGGCCAGGTGCAGTGACTCATGCCTATAATCCCAGCACTTTGGGAAGCTGAAGTGGGAGGATCTCTTGAGGCCTGGAGTTCAAAACCAGCCTGGGTAACATAGCAAGACCCCATCTCTACAAAAAATTTTAAAAATTAAAAAATTAGCTGGGCATAGTGGCATGTGCCTCTAGTTCCAACGACTCGGGAGGTTGAGGCAGGAGGATCACTTGAGCTCCGGAGTTCAAGCCTACAGCAAGCTATGATCATGCCACTGTATTCCAGCCTGGGTGACAGAGTAAGACCATACTATAAAACAAAAAACAATCTGTATTCTATGGCAGCTGTAAAGAATCTTCCTTGAACGGCAACTAGCACATAGTCTCTGTCCTTCGTTTATCCTTTCCTCCTCCATCCTGCTGCCTGGCACTAGCTGCCACCTTGGACAATGAGTAAGTGCCCCACCTGAGAGCTGTTGGGCCTCATGGAAGAGAACTGCTATCCTAGGCTTGGCCTGCCTATCTGCACGGCTACGTGAGAGAACAATTAACTGCTGTCTTTGCGGCTTAACTGTTTACCCCTGATGCAAGGACTCAAACAATGTGGCCAGGATGACGGAGCAGGTCTTTGATGGCTTCATTAAACAGCTAGAGCTACCAGGACAGACCACCTCCGGATTCTTACTATATGAGAAAAATAGTACTATTTGGATTAGCCACTGTAGCCGGCTTCCTATCACATGCAGCTGCACACAACCCCAATGCCCCTGTCAAGGTGAGAGTCCAGCTATAAAGAGTTCTGATTCCTATGTCTTCAACAAAGCATTAATAAATAGGTTAAAGAGGAAAAGGACAAGGACAAAGCCCTGTAACATTCTGGTGTTTTCCAACAGTCAACTCAATATTCATCAAGTACACCTCAAGCAGGGCTTGAGTTCACTAAACAACTACAGCATCAAAAACCTCACCAGCCTATACTTCTTTTCGTGCCTCCCAGGAAAATGGGAGAAACTTTCAGTTTCAAAAATGTCAGATTAAAAAAAAGCACAGTCCAGATTAAATGACGTAGAAGTAGCAAAAGTCAGCAACTGCATCTTCCTACATAAAACAAAAAACGTGACTGTTGGTGGGAGAGTCTTTTTTCCTTTTAATCAGTACTGTACCTTTTGGTCCTGCTCCTTCCCACTTTCTTCTTTCTTCCCCCAAAGAAGTTTAGAGAAAGCTAAAGCTTTTAAACACATAAAACCTATTAATGTACCTTCTGAAAATAAGGTCTAATCTCTTACTAGAGCTGTTTTCTGAAATAATTTTTTCAATCTAACATATGGCTGATTTCACTTAACTGCACCTGACCTAGTTGACTGTAAGGTTGAACTGCAATCTAAAAGCAAGAGTATAGTAAGTCAAAAAGCAACAATTAAAAAAAGAAAAGTCTGCATTTATTAGCCAATTGCAAAAGCCATGGATACTGCAAATCCTGTCATTAAAGTTTAAAAGGTATTCTTACACTATTCTTTGTGCTGTTCTCCTGACACACTCAACCACTCCTCTACTCCCTCCTAAACCTGCTCACAGTGCCTTCTGGAAAATTTCATGGACCGTGTGTAGTGGACACCAGGTCATCTCTCATCCATGCTTGAACAAAGCAGTTCTCGGAACACCTGTTCTCACACAGACTGTTTCTTGTTGATCGGCCTCAAGACACCTTGTGACTTGCAAACAAGCCAGGGTGCCTTGA